>JBBPRF010000021.1:0-142851 GCA_038092875.1 Lanmaoa pseudosensibilis | reverse complement strand
GATGCTAGTGGTGTCTAGAAAGACCCCTGGACACGAGGGTTCAACGTTATGTCTCTGTTGCTGATCTTTCGTGCGCGAGGATGGCATATCATCAATTGTAGCGGCACTCACGCTGGTTCCCAACTCCTGGGCCCGTGTTTCTGGCCGAAGTCCATAGTTGAACACCACAACTCTATTCATATATATCAGACAACTAGCCGGCAAAGATTCTTGGGACAACGGATTGTGTATACGAATGATTGCTTTGGATGCCTGTCCCCTCCGGGTCCAGGAATATGTATATAGACAGCATCTCCATCGTAGAAGACATGACCTGAAAAATCCGAGTAGTGTGCACAAATGGCGCCGCAGGAAGCCATCTCGCAACCAGCGACCGAAGCTTAGACGGGCGTCAAAGTAGCAGCCTGCGTACTTGCGGGTAATATATTGGGTCATAGTAAAGTTTCAGGATATTCATCTACATGACCGTACCACTGTGTGGCGGGCCTACTCGACAAAAGAAACTATGTGAAAACGATCCAATCTTTCACTCTACTTACCATAACAGTTTTTATTGTCCAAAGTCGAAAAGAGCAGTCTAATTGTCAGGGGGTGTGCGGATGAGCGCGCGAAACCTTCAAGTACGAAAGTGATGGTGGAGAGCGACAACCTCATGCCGAGTGACTTCCCCCACAAAACGACTTTTCCACCAGGTCAGGGCTGAATGGGATGTGATGAATTGATACCCACACCCCTCGATGCGACGAGCGTAATGCATCGGAATGTACGCACCAATTCTGCCAACGATCCGAACCGAACAAGCACAACGCCCCGGCCGTAAACGCGTGGTCAGAATGGGCGTGTGATGGACGCCCACGAAATCAAATGCCATCAGCAAGCCTGCGAGAACTGATAGCACCGTTACCAGCGACGTCCAAATCACAAGTGTCATCCTCTGATATGTCCAACATGACCTGTACGTGCGACTGATTTGAGACAAAAGTCGACAATTCACATGAATAAGAGTTTATCAGCGATAGAGCGTGTAGTAGATGTGACAGAAAGTAAGTTGTAACGAGCGCGAACCTTCTAGGCAAGAATCGGTGTAAGCCGGAACCCTACTCTCTGGTTAGGGTTGGGTTTCGCATAAGTCAAACTACTTCCCAAGGGCGTACACTTTTGTTGCAAACTGCTCAGTAGCTTGTCCTCAGCACGCTCGTGCCTTTACGGTTTATAGCTGATTACATACAGATCCAGAGTCTCACAGGTGGAATTACTCGTTTGCATCCGAGTCCCACTACAGTAGCCGGGGAACCTGTGGGTGGTCGCATCGCTCGCTCAGGTGAGCGATCGTACGTTTTCCACCCCTCAGATGCGGCACCTGTCGACAACGGGGAGGCGATTTCACCGAGCGTGGAAGGTGAGTAAAACGCATGCCTTCAATGAACGCCACAGTGTGGAGCACACTCGGCCGAACCGTATCGCGCAGTACCTGGCTACCACGCGGGCACGGACAACGTGGAAGATCAAAGTAAATATTTGTTTAACTCGAGTCCTTGGCCCGCATGTGATCCCTGCATATATCCTGGAAAGCACACTAGCTTAGGAATGCATCCACTCTGAAACGGAGCTCGCCCGATGGCCCCGGTTCGGAGTAACGATTAGCCAGCGCCCAACTGCCCGATTGTGACACTGCCAGAACACCGAATATATGTGCTGTGCGTTGCTTGCGAACCTCTCCCAGAACGATAATAGCCACGGGAGGATCTTGCCATACTCGCTCCACGCTGACAGACAGGAGTTATGGTATCGTTCGTCCAGGGTCCATTTCTATCCTCCTGCACCAGAACGAAAATCAGGATAAAAAAATCATGTACTTCTTCTCGATCAAATTCATTATATGCCAGTATAATATTTATTTTTGTTTCCGGTGTGGGGCATAAAAGAATTCTGCTGACTCGAGGATGGCTATCACCCGCACTACACCAATCGAGATAGTCAAACTTCTAAATTTCCATCTCCGCCAATGATATCTTGCTCAATTCGAAGCATGTGGGGTTACACGGGTATTGCGTGGCAATCTAACACGTCCATATTTCCGTCTAAGCCACCATCAAATGAGATACATGAGATCGTCCTCGCAACAGAACATTCTGATTGGAATATACATATCCATTCTTAGCGACCCAAGATATTAAGGAGTGGACAGCAACTATGATTTCTCCGTAGAGATATTACAAAGTAACTGAACAAGATATCGAACTGATGGGGATCACAGAATGAATACTGGTAACGCGTTTTGAAAGGAGATAAGGGCTAACGACATTCTAGCCATTTGATAGGTAAAACGACTGGGGGTAGTAGATGACTGGCGACTCCGACCGAAACACCATCCAACTGAGTATCAAACCGTAAACAATGACCCGTCACACAACGACTGATAAATCTAATCTGCACGCCCCTGCGGGATAACACCCAAGGGGAGGGTGAACCAACTCTCGTTCTTGACAAGCAAGTCACTCAGAGCGCAGTAGTATGCGACCCAAGCTGTCACGATACCGAACGCGCCACCAGCCTGGTTCAGCGAAGCCTTTCCAGACCATGCACCGATCGCAAGGCAAATGAAGGTGATACAGAGGAAGAAGAGTAAGGCGATAAAGGCAAGATTACGACGAAGGGCACCGAGGCTGGAGAGACATTTCAGGATCACGTCTTCGGACAGATCGGCAGACTCACAGGAACATGAAGGTTAGGATGAACCATGTAATCAGGTATATGCCGACTGCCTGGGAAAATTCTTCCGTAGAGGTATATGAGGAGACCACTCCGCTCCCGGGAATCAAGATGGTTGCGTATGACATCCAGAAGGCACCGTAAGAAGTGAACGCTGCATTGTGTAACCGTCAGCCAAACACGGAATAGTGATGACATCTCCAAAGTAAATAATAATAATAAATAAAGGCCTGCAACATATTGCATACGGATCATATGACCGACGAGATGAAGTCTCATGACGAGGACCGCGTGGAGAATCGCCAAAGCAGTAAATGTAAACGCACCTGTCGCTCCAAAGACGTTGCCGCGAGGGAACTCCCACATGCCCGCCAGGAATTGGGCAAGACCACCGGAGAAGCAGGCCATGCCGACGACAACGTTGGGGGTGTGGACATTCCTTGCATTTACATTGTACATAGAGAGAATGAATGTAGTTGACGCGAACGAGAACAGACCACTAAGGTAGGGTAAGCGCAGGACGGCGCGCGAGGATGGGCAGGACGTACAGAGCACCGGGGTTGGCGATCTTGGTTGGCCGTGGCGCCAAGTTGGCTTGTCTCTCATAGTTTTGGACAAACTGGGTTTGGGAGTTTTGAGAAGTTCGTGCTTTCTCGACGTCAGACATGGTGGTGGGGGGGATATACTTGGAGGAAGAGAAGAGAAGTAAATTGAAGGGGACAAAACGGCGTGTTGAACCTTTTATCCATGGGGCCAAAAATGCTGCCGAATAGAATGATAGCAAATGAATGCTGACACAGCAATCCAATATGGAGTCAATGCCCTAAAACTTGCCCTAAAAGCAGCTTTAGGTAACCGAACCAAACCTAGTCGCTGACAGTGACACCAATCTGTCCGACAACAACGCGGGTCTTGCGGGGGTTGGACGAACTTATCACGAATCCAAGATCTGGTCGTAATGGTGCTCCGCTGTGACTCGGCGGTTTCAAGCCTTCCCCGGCAGATCTTCGACTTCTTGCAACCCGAGTCCCTGTTAGCCGAGTCGGCAATCTTCGTGACTAATGATCCCTCTCGCAGGAATGTGCCCACTTACATGTCAACGTTCGAGACTCGTCCGTGCGCCAGAGAAAAAGTGCTTGTGATGCGCCCAGCACGAGACTCTACAGTACACATTCCCGGTGTAGTACTGCACAAGACGTCAAGCACAGTGTGCTAGTTGCTGGGCCGATCAAAACATGTCGGCAATTACTTACCATCACTTGACCCACCCTTCAAGTTATCTTTCTTTCGCTAACGACAATAGTCATTTCTACCTGAGCAACTGTCCAATTCCCTTCCTTCATTTTGTTTTTCCTTGTGGATTGTCTTGGTGGGCCGTTGAGGTCACCATGGCAGTGTTTCAACTCGTATCAAGGCCCACCGGTCATTTTTCCTTCGATACTCCATCCCTAGGTACGTTAAATCCAGGATGGGGCGACAGCTACAGCATGGATTTGGCGATGCCATTGCTAATTGTTGTTGTCGCTTGTGCTACACCGTCATGCACCTCCGCAGTCCGTTGGCCAATCGAGCACACCGTGCGCACAGGTCCAATGATAGGACCTGCCTTCACATGAATGCTGGGTGGATAACCCCGGGACGAGTCCATCAACTACAGTACAACAAGCGACGACGCGGAGATCGTGCCATTACGCTAACCCGCCTGGTTACAGGGACGAATCCACTGTCCCTCAGCCGCATGCAACTCGAAGTGGAACTTGCCAGTGCGACGCTGTAACTTTTTCCCATCCTCTACAGAAAACGCGCAAATATTTCTCGTTAGCACGCGTAAACTTCATTTCTCGTCAGCCGTCCTCCAATCAGAGCTCTCGATGGCTGGCGGAAAGTTACCAAGCAATAACGTTACAAACATGTCTTCGCAGAATCTTTGGGCCCTTCAACCCTTCATCAGAAAAAGTTGAGGGTCATCAATATTGAATGCATCGGGTTCCGGCCCCTCTACTTATTCGTTTTTTAACCTCTGGTAGTAGCCCACCACATGTGCTACATGTTGCTTGTGTAGGTGCTGTCGCCGTTTTCGACCAGTCACACATTGTGGCGCTAGGCACATAGGTAAGTAATATACCCTGTATCACGGCATTAGTAGCACCCTAGTACGCCACTGCACTGCGTGAGCTGGCTGCATCTCGTAGCTGTAACCTCCGTCAGCGAATCCTGCTGAATTCTCCCGCTTTTTGTGTTGTCGCTTTCATGGGTTGATTTTACCCGAGCCTTTCCGTAGTGTTTCCATTTCCATTCTCTTGTTGTTACTTACCACTTCTGGTTATAGACCGAGGGATCTCACGTTAATCCAGGTTTATACTGCATGCTACACCCCTTTTAGTATGGTGGATGAAGGTATCAGCTTCTGCGTCCAGAATCTTAATTGTCCGTGGGCACCGTGCTTTGGGAACTACGTAATCATTGCAATGGATCCAGCGGAGGAACCTTGGCTTCCCGGAGAAGAATGCAGGATCACCTTGCTCGACAAGGTTTCTGGCACCCCATATTTCGTGGGAAGATACATACATGCCGAGATAAACGAAACAAATCAAAAAGAATAAAAGAATCTGTAGGTGAAATATGAAAAGCGGGCCCGACGGCCCATCAACAGCGACTCGGAGGCTCAAGCAAACAAAGCTGGGGTTGCCAGCTGCCCCTCGATACACAGTAGAGCGCAACGAGACAGATCTGGTCTAACTGAATGCTGTTTGGTCCGACATTCCACTCTGCATAATCTGGGTCGTACGGCTCGTTGCGGTATTTCTGGAGAGAGGATATCAGCATGCGGACAGTTACTGAAACTAATTATGACTAACCACGATCAGATCCCGAACACTTTTTGCCAGTGTTCTGCAGGTCAGTGAACAGAGGTCATGGTCGGTGACCACAAATTGTGGGAAAGTCGGTAAACGCCGCCACCATTCACTTGAACGTGACTTTCAGCAGTTCCGTGGTCCTTCCTGTACGGTGTACTAGTCACTAGATACTAACCGATATCATCATCATCATGATGCAATCTTAACCATCCCTTCAACCCACTGGCAGTGCCTCATTCCAATGTGTGTATAGTATGCTGATGTTGTTGACTCGGAAGAAAAGTCCTGGTCAGCCACGGTCGCTGGCTCAGGTGCTGACGCAGTAACTACTGGCAAGATGACTCGGACTCAGATCTTGCTGCAGGCGAAGAACTCGAAGGGCCAGTTGCCAACAACAGTCGGACTTGGGGCCATGGGATCCGTCAGATTACCCAAAGCCTCATTCAGGCTGTAGACGAGGAAGAACGAGACTCGGAGGCGACCGGTGGGTATTCTGGCATAGAACGGAATTCTACTGCGTTACCACAGCCCCATTCCTATCAAAACACTCTTGGATTACTCTGAGTCGCAGGCAGAGCCTTGGCTCGGGTCATTCTACGAAACTGCTATTTGGTGCTTGGATGATGATCTCGAGTTATATCAGCTTCTCGATCTGGATGCAGAGGGTATTGATACCCAGATCACTCGGAGTAGTTTGATTACATCGTCTGATTTGTCATGATTACCGCAATGCTCTATTGACCAATGAGCTTTGATTACTTAATTTCCAGCCCGGACTTCTGGTACTGCACGGGTTCAGTTCACTTGTATCCATGGGAAAGTTCATGTACGAAGGTTTAGTAACTCTTGTGAATGTTTACTGACCCGCAGAACACTGCCCTGGAGTGACCTTGTAAACAAGGTAATAATACGTATAGGTATAAGTCACGAAAAATAGAGCCGGAGAGGCCGCAGAGACTGGACGCAAAATGCGGTAAGTAGGATGCAGAAGGAGGTTGAAGTGATGCGGGTGAAACGTCCACCGTACTGAGTCAATAAGATGGCAAACAGCGCGAAGTAGTACAAGTCCATTTATTCGACAGAGCGCGCTTTCAGTCAATGCTCATCCTGTTCGGATTCATACTCATAGGTCCGCCGTGGACTTGTCTAGATCCATTTCCGCGGGCGTGCGCCTTGTTTCTCGCAACTTGCAGACTCTTGATTAGTTATTTGAAACATGTAAACCACAACCACTTCTTACTTGAGTCTTTGAGTCCCCTGCCGAAATTCCGCATCACAATCGCCGCGAAAATGATGGTTATAAGCAAGAGAAAAATTGCAATCGCAGCTGTTTGGATAAATTCAGCATGGACCATCCAGATGGCAGGAAACAAGTGAAAGCTCACAGAAAGTGGTAAGCGAATGCCATACTTGAGAGTAGGCCGAGTCACGATACTTCAGCAGTTTGTATGTCTATCGACGGATCAACATGCAGGAAAGAAAGGAAAAGAGAGCCTGCTTGCTTTGTAAATGAAGTACACCAATGCTCCTATGCACCCTGACATGAATGTTGCCATCATCCACTTGTTCTCGTGGCGTGCTGCCAAGTGACCCTCGATAACAAGAACAACGGACAAAGGCAGAGCGGCCCAAGTGACGTAGTATTCCCAGTCGGTTTTCGAGAGGACTAGCCAGAGGAACTGCACGGAAAAACCGACCCAAAAGAAGAGATCGAACTTGATGAGACATTGGAAAATTTGATAGCTGGCATACATTTTCTTGATGCGACGATCAGCACCAAGAAATTTGTATACCTTCCACCCGAACTCGTTGTAGATTTTCCACCCGAGGGCAATGTAAGCTATCTCCGCGGCGGAAATGACCGCTGGAATGATGTCCGTAAGGACGTAAACTGGTATGTGAATAATGCCTTCGGAGGTTGTCGTTGAGTGTCGGATTTCTCCAATTTGTATGATAGCGTAGAGGAGGAAAAGAAGATTGAACAATCTATGACAAAAAAAAATATCAGAAAGGTACGGCAGTCTTCCCGAGCCGACTGACATGAGACAGATGAATTGCAGGGTGTTCTGAGCGTACACTGCGTCCACGGCAAGAACGAACTGGAATATACTGTGCTGGATGTCAAAGCATGGACGAGGGGTGGATGGAGATGCATACTGTGCTAGTGCGAATACGCTGAGGTATACAGGCATTTTGGGTACACTTCCGTTATTTCCATCCTGCAGCCGAACGAGAAGATCAGCCTCGATGGCAAGATCTATCGTCGTCTCGACAAGGACAGTTATCACGAAGAGCCGGCATGCCCAAGAGTCAGGGAGAATCTTTGAGGAGATGATAGGAAGGCTTATGAAAAGAGAAGTGGACGGGCGCTCACCTGCTGCCACCATTTCCTGTGATCGACCAACTTTTCTCGTCTGGCCTTTGGTGGATAGCTCTGAGGGGGCTCGGGAGGGTCTTCTGCTTCATCACGGGACTTGCCACTTGGATACGGGGATTTGCAGTCCAGAGAATACGACGGGCCTCGGGATTCAGAGTCATCGATGGGGGTGGTTTGAACTTTGAAGGTCTGGTGGCGGGATATCCTCGAGTAAGGCTCTGCATACTGGTCGATAAGGTCATCATATGATGACTTGAATTCGTCCGGGGGTGGGGGGTTGTGATGGTGGGTAGTGAGGTAGTCTGTAGAGCGGTCACCGAGACCCGTGAGGGGGTGAGCCATTGGGGAAAAGGCAAAGAGCGTGGGCAAAGAGTCGTCCTGCGAGCGTGTAAAGAGTGGAATGTTTTCAACGTTGACTGCGCTCGAAACCAGTCAAAAAGTGTTTGACCCGCTTTGTGTGTATACGTGGGAGACTTCGCCTAACTACTTCATATCGTTGTAAGTAATACAGTACAGAGTACGGTACATGTCACGATCCGTCCGTATCCGTCGAAGATCCCGTTTCTTCCCCTTCGACATCTAGCCATCATGTCAGCATCACTCGCAGATGGACGGTCACTCCACATACCAATCAGATAGTCTGGCTCGATCCGTACCGGGGGTGGCGGTGGCCGAGGGGGACTCGGACGTTTCGACTGTGCCGCTAATGCAGCTGCACCCCTGCCCATCCCCGTCTTGCTGCCTTTCGGGCGTCCGCGTTTCGGCGGACCTGTCCCAGCGGGACTCTGGGCTGGCATTGCAGCCAAGGCAGAAGCACCAACGGGGGTACCAACTGAGGATTGGGATCCAGGTGTGGAAGACCGTTCTCTGTCCAAAAACGAGACAATCGATGACGATCGCAGCTTGGAGGGGACCTTGGACTGTGAAGAAGGGACCTGCAGAGACTACAACATGGAGAGATGCGCAAACGACCCAGGATTGGAGGGAAGCGAACCTGATTTGCAACGCCGTCCATCCCCGCCTTTAGTCGTGAAACAGGGGACCCTGAGCCACCTCAAAATCTGATAGCGAACACACCGATGCAGTAACGTACCGGTCGTCTTCTGTTTCTTTGGCTTCTTGACTGGAGATATTTGTGGTGAACCCGGCTACTTTCGCATGTGAATAGTAGACTCATGGGAAGAGTGCACAGAATAACCCACCCTTTTACGCTTGAGGTTGAAATCCGCTTCATCTATGGTACAATGAGATGATACATCTGGCTATCGAAGAATGACAGATACCAGCAAGTTTACCCTTGGATTTCGCTTTCACTTTCCCGTTGGAGTTGTCGTCTGAGATGTTACCATTCTCCGAACCAAGATACGGCGATGTAGACCGCCCAGGGTCAATCGGAATCCTGTAAACGGTTGGTCCGCCAACACAATATGATTTCATTGACGTCATACTTCGTTTTGAGATTTGTAGCACGTGCTGCCCCGCGTCGTACACCAGTTCCTATGCCCATACATGAACTGAGATGAGGCGCATATCTATTTGAAGCGATCTTGGAACGACAATGGGTGTTGTGACAAGGGATGGCGTAGTGGAAGTGAACGGACCTGACGTTTACACACTGTACACTCAAAAAGTATGTTGCCATCCTTGACAGTTGTCGGTGTACTCGTTCCGGTGTTTGGGAGGGTCTTGCCCGCTGACGACGATGCCTCGATGTTCCCTGCGTCCTGCAACTGCGGTAACGCGTGTCCACTGCTTCCGTGAACTATACGAAATAGGTCCAAGATATGGTGGTTAACCAAATTGGACGAGCAGTCCCATGCAGACCCCACCTGTGCAACAGCTGGGAGGGTATGAAGAATCGACTGAAGTGTGATAATGAAGTAAACTCACCGTGTACGACATATTTGGCATGGTGCTCGACTCCGCGCGATTTCGTGATGGCCTTGGAGGGCAGTATCCATCACAAGGTCGTCGAGCATAGCTGAGAAGAGTCTCGCAGCCTAGATACGGTCAGCGCCAAAACATTGCGGGGGTTGGGAAACATACAAGACCCGTAATAACATCCTCTCTTTCTGACTTGGACATGGCTCGTATACGTCTTGGGTGTGTCCTTGTAGTAGATCGGGCTACACGCTGTCCTCGACCGGTGTCTATGCCACCTGTTTAACCCATTGATCGCGTGGAGCACGTGACCTACTCATTGCACATCCGCGGGTGCTTTGGAGTAGATATTACATAATAGTCTATGGACGTTCGTGGTTATCCCCTTCCATAGACATTCATTATCGTGCCATTCGCCAAGGTTTGGGCACTAGACGGTACGAAACCTTCCTGCATCTTCTCGTCCCTTAGCTCACTGATAAGTTGCAAAAAGGCGTCGACGGCTTCGCTTGACGTTTGAATGTGTACCACAAGCCGTGAGCCACTTAGTGTAATAGGATCCGGAAGAGCAGCAGCACATTTTACTACCTCTCCATATTCAATACCAATGGTAGAAGGGTCGAAGAATACCTGCGCAAAATCCGTAAGCGAGCATAATGGTAAAGAGAAGGTTTATTTACCATACATGTCTCCGCTGGGCATAATATACCGACTCCTAGCTCCTCCAGTCCCCGTTGCAGGCGTCTCGCTAGTGCATGTACGCGGGATAATCGCGGGAAGTTATGGCTAAGTGCGTAAGCTGCGGAGGCCGCGAGAATTCCAGTTTGTCGCATCCCCCCTCCAAAAGCTTTGCGGAACCAGCGCGCTTTGTTGATGAACACCCTTGACCCGACGAGGCAGGTTCCGACTGGAGCACCAAGACCTTTGCTGAAGCAAAGGCTAGCGGAGTCGAATGGAGCACAGAGCTCTGACAATGACATCTTTGTCTCGACAGATACATGCCAAAGACGGGCACCATCGAGGTGCATCAAAATATCGTGCTCCCGAGCGAACGTTGAAATTCCGATGATATCATTTTGGGGGAAGATCGTGCCGTTCAGGGTATTCTCGAGACAAATGAGACGGGTTGGTGCACTACTCAATAATAGTAATAACAAATTAACAGGTGTCTGAATGGAGGAGGTGCCTACACGTGGACATCGGACTCCAACACGGCCTTGGGCTTTACGTCCTCCAAAGTTAAGTGGTGACCTTTCAAGTGTTCATTCCAAAACCAGATTCAAATTGGATGGAAACAGACCGTTCGATGGTGTGACGGGGATCGGATAAGCTCCCGAGTGCATGGCAGCACCTCCTGCTTCATATCTATAACATGTATCACGTGGTCAGCACCACTCAAGGATGTACGGGTGCCGTGACATACTGATTGATATGACTTCGGACATCAGTGAGGATTGAAAATGGTGGCTGGTGCAGGTGTGTTCGTATTGCTAACTGGTTGCTGAGTGTCCCGCTGGTCACAAAGAGCGCGGCTTCCTTTCCGGTGAGTTGTGCCATGTGGTTCTCGAAGGCAGAGGTACAAGGTTCATTAAAGACGGCGTCTCCAATCGAAGCTCGTACAGCATACTCGTACATCGCCTTGGTCGGTGCTGGATGAGCGGTTTCTTGAGTGCAGATTCCCATGCATGATGTCCTGAATTTTCCCTACCCGTGATTGTATCGCCTTTTCACGGTAAGAAAAGGCACGAGAAGGATATGAGATAAACTCACTAACAAAACTCCTGGACACTTCTCTAAGTCGTATTTCGTTATCTGCCTCCTGAGTCGGAGTTAGAATATCCACCTTGACTTGTTCAATGATCGCTTGGAGCTTTGAATCCATCGTGGCTGAGAGGAAACAGGGAATTGTTGGCCTGTGAAAAACCGGGTGCGTGAGGGTCGTGTGGCTTAGCGAGCCCTCGTGTCGATGTAAGGGTCCGAGATCGTTTTCGGTTGGAACTTTGCTCTCCTGCCTGTCGAACACTAGGCTTGTGTAGTTGCTAGGTCAGAACGTGTCTTCTGATCCCAAAGTTTAGGTCTGGTTTGGGGAGTATATTTTTTCCTGCACGCCAGCCTGGCGCATACCGGACGAGAAATTCATCTTATCTTATCTAGATTACATAAGGGTGTGTTATATGAGCCTGGCGGAATCAACGAGCGTCTTGGCTAGCTCTCTGTCCTTCTTCCTTTTCGATGGGTAACGTGCGTAAAATCTAAAAAAAAAATTGTTGCTGGATACTCACATGCGATCGATCAATAACAGGGTGCTAAAGCTGCTCAAAAGCGTGAACGGAATGCTGGCAAGCATGGAGACAAGGGTCCGACCAGTCGCACCAAGGTCAATGAAGCTGCCAAAAACATCATCTGCTCGACCTGCAGACAGGCCTTTGTGCGCCCCATCACACATATCTGTTACTCGATGTCGCTGATAGAGTTTTCTTATTGCAGTTGTTAACGACACGGGCTCCAGCGTGAGTTTTACGATGATAAGTGAGATATGATCGATGTAATTTACATGGGTGCATTGCAGATTAGAGGAGCATGCGCGGAACAAGCACTCCAAGACGCTAGCTGAGTGCTTCCCCGGCTTCGCTGACGGGTAGTATATCCCGTGTCTGTATGCATAGTCTAGTGTGAATTGGGACGGGCCCACCGTAGAATGGGTGAGCATGCGTCTATATAGTATCAAAGCCGGATTGAGTGTGAGACTATGGCACATTCATGGAACGCACCGAGACGTGCACTGCGAGGATAGCTCTCACAGCCCAAAGGAGGTGGCACCAGTTGCTTGGGCATTGGCTCCTGCACTCTGCATTTTCTCGCCAACTTTTTTGTTGACCTCGAAAAACTTTGCAACACATCGATCTATGCAGACGCTCTCCCCCTTGTTGAGGTCGCCCTCAGCATACCGCGGACTGATGCACTTGCTGTGACACGACCTATATGGTGCTGAGTGGGAACGCATACTTGTCAGGTGGCTGAACCTACGCGACAATGCGGTTGAAGACGTCTGAGACCATGTCGATCCTGGAGAGTGTCAATTAACGGCAATGACGGGGGTAATGAACTTACTCGTTAATGGCCATCTCAATGCGCTCATGATTGACACCTCCCGAAGGCGCAGAGGGGGTACGACCGAACATCGACATTTGGGCTGAACTTGAAGTGACACTGAACACTGAGCGCTGCGCGAAAATACATATGCTCACGTGACTATGAACGACATATCCCGAAAAGGCAAGCATCAAAAAAAGTCGCGGGTGAATCGCTCGCTGAGAAACATAAAGCCATGTCGGACGGTTCGCCTCCCCTTGCACTCCACCGATGCAGGTTTGTCGACGCCTCCCCTTCCCCGATAACTGCCCTCGCATTTCCCCCCTTGCCACTGCCCTCGCTCACAACCGAAGCAACGGGCAAGCAGCGTGAGCGCGATCGCGATCGTGGTCCAGCATTCGGCACCCTTGTCGTCGGTCACGCGAATGGAAACATAGACTTGCTCGAGTGGACCGGAGAACTCGGCGAGTCGCAAGCCCCGCAGGCTTGGCACCGTCGCAAGGTCGGTCTGCTTACTCCATCACAATCCTCATACTCACATCCATCGACCGCAGACTCTCCCAGGACCCCACCCATCAAAAGTCGACTCCCTGGCGTTGACCATAAGATATCCAGATATATTCCCTTCGGACATGGTTCCGTCCCTCCCAAATCTTCGCCTGTTTAGCTCAGGTGGTGGAAGTGAACTCTTGGAGTGGGACATGGCAAGAAATACCGTGAGGGTGTGTCGCTCTCGTATCGGATAGCTATCTGGCTCGACTCAGTGACTGCAGAGGACAATCAGCTCTCAGGGGGGCTCAATTTGGAGCATGGCAGCGAACTCCGCATCAACGTTGCTGGCGTTGGGATGTGAAGATGGTTGCGTTCGACTGCTTTCTCTCTCGGCCGACACACTTCAGCACTTCCGCCGCTTCGATCACGTTAAATGCCGTATCCTCAGCGTTGCATGGGGCCCCCCAGTACCCCGACAGCCAAACCCAAAAGTGAACGGCTCTGCAAACCAACGCAATGACCGGGAGGAAAGTGGAGATGATAGTGAAGACGAAGAGCATGAGTGGACTGATTCGTGGCTCGTAACCGGGGGCTCAGACAGCAGCTTGCGGAAATGGGACATCAGCACCGGACGGCCAACGGACCGCATGGGTACCGACAAAATAAAAGGGGATAGGACACTCGTCTGGACGGTTGGAGTACTTTCGTGAGAGCCCTTCCGTCTGTCCTGCAATTCGTGCGAACTAAAACAATGGTAGCGATGGAACGATTATATCTGGCGATTCGTTGGGTACCGTCAAGTTTTGGGACCCAATGACATGCACTCAAACTCACAGTTTTGCTGCGCACGGCGCAGATGTGCTTTGTCTCACGATTGGACCAGACGGGACAACTGTCTTCACATCAGGTGTTGACCAGAAAATAGTCCAATTTACCTATGTTTCGTCTACACCAGGTTCCTCGTCATCAACATTGAGCGCCGCCACAAGCCGATGGATCCAGTCAGCCTCGCGACGAATGCACTCACACGATGTACGTTCGCTGGCAATGTGGCCACCTTATAGCCCGCTCCCATCCGTCTACAGACGAAAATCCGCCCCTAGCGTCCCATTCACGGCGCCTGTTCTCGCATCCGGCGGCCTCGACATGTCCGTGGTCCTGACGCCTTGTCTGCCGGCGGGCATGACAACATCCACCGTGGCAGCACGAGTCATGAATCCACTAGCAACGAGTGTCGCCACCACGTTCGAAGACTCATACTATCGGCGGATTCCATATTTCTCTCCTGTTTCCGTAGCTAGGGGCGCAAGGCTTGTGTCATACATGCACGAGACTGGGTTGAATGTCTGGCGTGTGCTCAACATCCCGAGTACAGCGATGGTAATTGACGGCAGGGATAATTCCACAGACCCTGAGTTGAGGGTGAGCTGGGAAAGTGTGCTCGAGATGGAACTCAATGTACAAACGAACCTCATAGCAAGCGCTCTTTCGGACGACGGACGGTGGCTTGTTGTTTCGGATTTATACGAAACGAAACTTTTCGAACTGTGTAAGACGGTGAGTCTACATTCATGCAATGCGAAAAAAAGGCTCAACTTCCGATGCCCCCATCAGCCCACAGGGGAGATGAAGCCAAGGCGGATTCGTTCACTAACTGCTGTGCTAGAGGCGCACATATCCACTTCGAGCTCAAAAGGGTCCCGTTCGACTGGCGGGAGTTGCTTCGTCTTCACACCCGATTCAAGCAAATTGGTCTTGGCCTCAGCATTGACATCTTTCATTCTCGTGATTGACCTGAGCACCGAGGAGCCCACCGTGTTGAGACGATTCGACCAACATCGAAAACAGATCACTCTTAGCGGTGGTCGGCTAGTTCGTGGATCGAGTAGAAGTCGAGTGCAAGATGCAGACGACGATAACGGCGAGTTATTTCAATCCGATGGTCCACCATCCGTGGTACGCATGGCTGTAAGCCCCGATGGGCAATGGCTCGCGACTTCGGATGAACTCTGTCGGACGTCCGTGTTCAACCTTGACTCGATCCAGGCATGTGTGGGATTTTACGCTGCCATATAGTGCCTACTAATCTGTGTCTGCAGTACCACAGCACTTTACCCTCGTTACCCCACCCACCAAACGTGCTGACCTTCACCCCGGAGAAGCCACAGATTCTTATGATCGTCCTCCCGAACAACACTATACATATCTTTGACGTCGAACGTAGTGAAGTCCCTGCATGGGCCCACGACCTCAACTCACGCATCCCAAAACAACTGTTCAACACACCAGATCCTATACTGGGCGTCATATTTGAGCCAGGCTCAACTCTGCCTCCATCGGCTTTGGTAAACGGTGACCTCGAGATGACCGACCTCTCGCAAAAAAATTATGGACCACGTTCTACCACATTCTCTCAAAAAGAAGCTATCTTCTGGGGCTCTTCCTGGCTATGCAAACTCAAGCTTGACTGGCTAGGAAAATATACAGACCCGCGGAAACGTCGCAAATCCGAAGCAAGACACCCTCTACAAGAGCACCAGGGCGTACCAACCCTCGCTCCACGTCCAGACCTTCAAAATAGCGCATACGAGGCGCGAAATTTGCGGATGGTTACACACTACCGCCCGATTCTTGCATTGGATTTTGTGGGCCCAGGAGAGATGGTCCTTGTGGAGAGACCCCTGGTGGATGTGCTGTCGAAACTTCCACCTGCCTTCTTCAAACCCAAGTACGGGCAGACATGATGGCCAGTAAAGTTCTTGTATGCACCTTGGCAATAGGAAGACGTGTATCAATGTCCTGCTTGAAAAACCCTACTGACCCTAATAAAAAGGAAAGGACAGCAACCCTGAAAGTATATGGAAAGTAAAAGAACCAAAATCTAAGCTACACTGGCAGAACACATTGGAGGTATCTATAGTGGCAAATTGAAAGAAAAGTTGTTGATTAGATAATCAAACCGAACGAGACTGGATATACAGCGCAGTGTTTACCGCATTGCGGCTTCTCTATCTTGCTTTTCATCTTCCCTGGGAGGGAAGAGCTTCAGATGAAATTTTTGGCGATCAACTAGAAAGCATACTTGGCATTGAGAATGGAGAGGTAAAGCGTCCAGAAGACACCACATGCAGACTGAAATGGTATTCTATACGGCAGAGGCATAAATCGGAAATTTATCAACTGTGGGGCGAGATTAGATTGAACGCGACGAGATGTGCGAAGAGTGTACCTGTGCTAATGGCCAGACTTTCCAATTTGTCAGTAAAGCAGTGGTGTACATATCAGTATATTTGTCCTGTATTTGAATATTTGTTCGGCCCTCCATGATACCAATGGAACCGATAAATATTGCGAGCTACGGGGAAACCGACATGGTTAGAAATCGACATAGGCAAAGAAACTCGAGGACATACGCCTAACGGCGCCCTGAACAAATGCGATGATCAGATGCTGGCGAAAACCGGGTGGATATCACAGCAAGCTCACATGACAAACTGATCTGCAGCAACTCTTTTTGATAATGCCTTGAAGCTGACTCTGTGGGTGCGCCGCCTACGAAGAGGAAATCTGCGTTCGAGGAAAAGGTTCCACCTGCCCAGTATGGGGCCTCGGAAGGAGCGGGTTCAAGGTTTACTCGAGAAGAGGAAGGCAGGGTACATACTTATGCCGACGCCAAAGCAGAAGAAGCGGAGGGTGCGTGCGGAGTCCCAGCCTGGCCGATGCTGGTGATCTTGAGCACGCTGGGAACAAAGAAAGGGATGAGCGACAAGAATATTAATATCGAAGGGTGGGGATTCTGGCGCACAGCATTGTGAGTGAGCTGAGCGACGATGTCGCCAAAGGCGTTGAGTGTACCGCCTGTGAGAGCGAGAGTACGGTTTGGATGGGTGTGGAAGAAATACTGATATGTTCTGGCGAGGGTGACGGTAGTGGCCATGCGGATAGTGAACAAGAGCTCATCGATGCAATGATGTAATTCTTCAGAAAATCAACCCACGTGACCAAAACGCCAGCCTCCATCGCATATAAACCCGCCGCGTCAAAAAAACCCCCTTGACCAACCATGCCTTCCTACTCCACCCTCGTCCTCGCATTCGCACTCGTTGCAGCCGTGCGCGCCATCCCTGTCGACGAGATATCTGCACGCAACGGCATCGGCTCCGCAACTTCAGGCGTCGGCGGTCAGGCAGCCGGGGGCTCCGTATCTGCTGCATCGAGCAGTTGCACAGGTACATTGACAAACTGCGCCATGCCTGATCTCTTGGGCACATCGTTGGTTAAGATAGACTCTGGCAAGCACACAAGGGTCATTTCGTTGCACGTCAGCACTGACACCCCTTGCAGAGAATGCAGGGAACGGGGGCAGCGCTCTTTCTGGAGCATCCAGCGGAGAGGCGTTGCTCAGCCTCGTCAAAGACACCAACTCCACTAGCAAGGTTCCCGTGGGCAGCGGGTTCTCGGGGGCTGGTGGCGAGGCGCCCGGAGGATCAGTAGTTAATAACCGTCCTGCACTCATCGAACTGGGTTCAGGTATGTATATCCCGCACGCGCGTCAAACCAGATTGACGGCAGTCCGACAGACAACGCCGGGCAGGGTGGTGCCGCATCGAGTGGAAACAGCGCGGGGTTAGTTTCTTAGACGGCGATGCCAGACAAAAGGGGAACAAGATCCTCACATCCTAGACCTACTTTGCAGACATCATGCACATGGACTATTCACACGCCTATTGCAAGGGATTGTATTTGACGGTATACCCAACAAACACATGTATCTCCTCGCATTCACAGCAGCTTGAGATGCCCAGTAACTTGGTTTATAAGTTCTACCGGTGCTGGAAAGCTGTCTATCAGGGGCACAAGTATGGGCTGGCAATAGAGTAAACCTACCAGGACCAATTCCAAGGACTGTACGTGATCCTGCCGCGATTTGTGTACGCCCACTAGAAGAGTGCACCATCATCAACAGAAGAATATCACCACCAAAATACAGCATACGCGTCAAGTATCGACCGAGCACATAGATTAAGACTCTTTGCGATCGCCTCCAGCTCTAGTAGCTCTTCCTCGGAGGATCCTTTAAGGGCGATTTTTGCTTGTCTGCTCAAATCTGTCTTCAGGGAAGCCAGGGGGCAAGTCGACAAAACGTACCCCGCCCACTCCCAGTGTTGTACGAGCTAAACGTGTCTTGAATGTGTCACAGACCCACTCGCACTGGTCAACTTACCTTTGGGTTTGTTTTCATGAGTGCCTTGTAACATGCCAAGGTCGCATGACTGGAAAATTATAGATCCAACATAACGACCTCTCAACCAAGACGTGCGACATACCCACACCTGAGCGACTCAGAGCTACTTCTGTGCATGAGAAACAGTCACGTACTGCGCCGCGATCTTTCCTTGTGTCATCTTCAAATCTGTTCGCACTACCAACACCTAAACGTTGCACCTCATCATAAGACAATTTTTCGACAGAGAACTGACTGTCACTTACCAGCTTGCACTGCTCCAACATCCGTGGTTTGATGGAGGAAAGATCACCGTCGGCTAATTCTTCGTCTTCATCATCACTCTCCTCTGGTTCGCGTTCGCGTTCTGTCTTGGACTGTGGCGGACCTGGCGGTGGAGAGGTCAAAGGCACGTTCTTCGCGCCGAAATGCGCTCCAAGATAGAACCCCAGTCCTAGAGAGAGAGCTGAAATCACGTAGGAGAGCACTTTTGTGTCGCGAGCTATAATATGAGATGGAAGAATTCTAAACAAGTGTAGGCAGTGGGTACTCACTCGAGTGAACTGCCATTGAGGAAAGGCGAACGGAGGTTGCCGACTAGTACTGCTCGATAAGGGATATTGAGCACACTGCAGCCTGATTTTCGACAACCTCAATGACGGAAGAAACACTCGCTGCACATTCAGCAGCTCCTCAGGAAAATGCTGTCGGCAGAGAATCATTCTCTTCGCTCGAACTCTCTGAACAGACGAATAAAGCCCTCGCAGACATGGGATTCAAGACCATGACGCCCGTACAAGCCAAGGCCATTCCACCACTCCTGGCCGGGAAAGACGTCCTTGGTGCTGCACGAACCGGTTCAGGAAAGACACTCGCCTTCTTAATTCCTGCTATTGAACTGCTGCATCGGATGAAATTCAAGCCAAGAAACGGTGTGTATCCGCTGTCGACGTATGTGAGAGTTCCATATTGATCAGATTTTCTACTCTGTTCGTAGGGACTGGTATCATTATTGTCACCCCCACACGAGAGCTCGCATTGCAAATATTTGGCGTTGCAAAAGACTTGATGGCTTATCACTCGCAGACCTTTGGTATTGTTATTGGTGGTGCGAATCGGAGAGCAGAGGCCGAAAAGCTCGAAAAAGGCGTCAATCTGCTCGTAGCAACGCCAGGTCGGCTACTCGATCATCTAGAAGTAAGTAAAAACCGCGAAGCTATGTTCACCAACGAGTACTCACACCAACAGAATACCAAAGGGTTTGTTTTTCGCAACCTAAAAGCACTCGTCATCGACGAAGCAGACCGGATACTGGAGATCGGTTTCGAAGAAGAGATGAAGAAAATCATTGCGATTCTTCCAAATGGTATTGTACATCGTTATTCTCGACTTGTGGTCTAGTTAATATTTTTGACAGATGGTCGACAATCTATGCTTTTCTCCGCGACCCAAACCACAAAAGTTCAGGACCTCGCTCGGATATCACTACGCCCCGGGCCTCTGCATGTCGATGTGGACAAGGAAGAGGCGACGAGCACCGTATCGACGCTATCACAGGGCTATGTCGCGTGCCCCTCTGATCGCCGTTTCCTCCTTCTTTTCACCTTTCTCAAAAAGAACTTGAAGAAGAAAACCATCGTCTTCTTCTCTAGCTGTAATTCCGTCAAGTATCACGGAGAACTACTGAACTACATCGATGTACCGGTACTCGACCTACACGTATGCTTCTTTTGACACACCGTGAGCTTCTGGTTGACGGTTGGGTGATATAGGGAAAACAAAAACAACAGAAGCGTACCAACACATTCTTCGAGTTCATTAATGCAGAATCTGGCATCTTACTCTGTACCGATGTTGCTGCTCGTGGGCTTGATATCCCTCGTGTAGATTGGATCATCCAGTACGATCCCCCAGACGATCCAAGAGACTACATACACCGTGTGGGACGTACCGCACGGGCTGGGAAAGTCGGGAAGAGTCTATTGTTCTTATTGGAGAGCGAGTTGGGCTTCCTGCGGTATTTGAAGGATGCAAAGGTTCCGCTTAATGAGTATACCTTCCCGACCGACCGGATCGCCAACGTGCAGACTCAGGTGTGTCGTCATAGCATCATCGACAGACTCGATTTTGACACTAGATAAAATCTAGTTGGAAAAACTGCTACAAAAGAACTACTTCCTGCATCAATCTGCAAGAGATGGCTTCAGGTCTTATCTTCAGGCGTATGCCTCTTATTCGCTCAAGAAAATATTCGACATCAATGCCCTGGACCTTGCCAAGGTCGGAAAGTCGTTTGGTTTTGCCGTCCCACCTCGTGTCAACATAAACATCGGTGGGGGAAGCGGCAAATCGAGTGTGGGGAAGAAGCGACGACGGAATGAAGAGGAAGAAGAAGAGGTGTGGGAGGATATGCCCCTTGGGGAGGGTGCGGAGAGTGGTGATGATGTGGACGTCGTGGAGGCAGAAAATGAGGGTTCACGGAGAGATGACATCCCGAGGAGACAAGGCAAGCAGCGGCGGGTGGAGACGCTGGGGAAGAAAGCGGTTGCAAAGGAGATATATAGGAAAGGTAAAGAACGAAAGAAGGCGAAAGCATCGGGACAGCAGTGGAGTCGATGATTGACTAGTGTCCAATTGAGACCCGATTTTATCCGCGGATATTCCATCGACGAGTGAGACGCTCATCATGAGTTACGTGTATGTACACCTGCCCTAAAGTCACCAGCAGGCAAAGGTTCGTTTAAGCTCACTTTGCGCAACAGCCTTGCCGCAAAATTTCTATCTTGTCTATCTTGCACTAATCCATTCCACTCATGGCAACGACTCAGGTAATCCCGACCCCACTCCTTTTTCTCCGTGACCTTCACTGACGTGGAACTTTGTCTACGCGCCTTTGTATGGGTTGCGGGTACAGCACTATCTATGGGCAGGTGGTCATTTCTTACTCTTAGTAGCAGCATTGCGATACTTTATTGCGTGCATCACGTTTACGACCATCTCTGCGTGGTGGTACAAAGGTATGCCAATCTCTCGCTCAGTTTACCGAAGTGGAGCCTAACTGGCGTCTACAGTGAGTTTCTTGGGTGCACTTGTTAGCTATGCGATCGTGTGCCAGTGAGTAGCGCCCGTTCTGCATGGTAGCGGCGTGGCATTATACTGACATTGTCCACGTGTTCGCAGCAAATCGCTCGGGGTGAGAACGGGTGCCGTTTGTCGCGTGTTTGATTTTCACGCCTTGAGTGCTCTAGACTCCACGACCCAACCTGGCGTTTGTGAAAAAAGCAGCTACGGACGAGGTGGGTCCACAGACTCGAAAAGGGGGCATACGCTAAGATAGATGGATAGAATGTCCAATACTTTGTGCTCGCGTTTTTCTGGTGGAGCTCCAAGCCAGTTGCCTGTAAGTTCTGTGTCGGTGGTGCGACGGAGAGCGTTGTTGCTGAGTTGCCGTGTTGGATAGTCGCGTTGATGCCCTACTTTGTGTTTTCGCTCTTCCACGCTTTGACGTTCACACGCACGACATTGATGTCTCAGTATCTTCCACCGGGACCACCTGCCACCGCTGGAGGACCTCCTCAACCGCACCCTCTTGCGAAGCGCTTGCAGCTTTGGGTGAAAAGTACGTGGCACGATGAAGCTGTACTTGACGACTGACTGTTGTCTGTACCTCAGCGAACTATGACCCCGCGATGCGTGTAGTGGCATTTGCGGAGCTGTTCATCTTCCTGCGCGTCGCGTTTGGGGCTATTCTGTTCCGGAACTCGTTGGTGGCGCCGCTGATCTATGCGCACTTTTTGCGCCAGCGATACTACCAGTCGGTGTTCACGCGGGATGCGGTCTCGTATGCGGATGGACGCATTTCGGCGACGCTGGCGAATCCTGCTGTACCCCCTGTTATCGGGACGGTGTGGGGCAAGGCGCGGGAGTTTACGATCAAGTGGGCGGGGAGTGTGATTGAGCCGAGGAGGGAGTAGAGGTAGAGGGGGACGATGATGGGAGAGGCAGCTCTCTCTTGACTCGTTATGAACTTTGTCGAATGAAACGCATGTCTGTCACTCTATGATAGATTTTTATTTTTTTTATTTTCTTGTTTTTGACAAACAAGACTAGACAATGGAGCGAGTGACTTTTTAAAGTATTTTCGGATGATATTCGGCGACGACGCGACGATCCAAGACAAGGTCAGACACGGTTCACTTTTTTTCAGCAATGTCGCGCATACCCGTCCCGACTCACTCCCCCGCTCAAAACAGGTCCGCCTCCCCCGTCCCCCACAAACACCCTCCCCCCATGCCCCCTTCAAATATCTCCTCTCTCTCCGAGACGAGAAAGAAGCAGTCAAAGCGCGACGAGGTCCGTATCTCTTCCGTTTCTTTTCCCGTCTAATCTCCCCAGTAGGCAATCCGCAAGAGAATCGAGTCCGAACTCGCCCGAAAGCGCACCATCTCGACCACCTTTCAATCCGGTCGCAGCAAACGTCCTGCCAAGTCGGCAGTCGCCAAGGGTACAGTCGCTGCCCTCAAGCCCAGTCCCGCCCTCACCGTCCCGGAGAACATCACCGTCGCGGAAGCCAGTCAGCTATGTGCTGCCAAGCGCACCGACTGTGTCCTCGTCGTTGACGACGACGAAGGTCTCTCCGGCATATTCACCGCCAAGGACTTGGCATACAGGGTATGTCCTCCTTCCTTCCCTACCTCAGTCCCACCCATCATCTCCAATAGGTCACTGCGGAGGGTCTTGATCCTCACTCGACACCCGTCAGTCAAATCATGACCCGTAGTCCCATGGTCACCCGCGACACCACCAGCGCAACAGAGGCTCTCCAGCTCATGGTTCAAAGACACTTCCGTCACTTGGTCAGTCATCAGATATGTTCATCTCGTCCATCTCATTTTCGTCTAGCCCGTTTGCAACGAGGAAGGAAATGTCGTCGGTTTGCTCGATATCACCAAAGTATTCCACGAGGCCCTCGGCAAGGTCGAACGCAGCTCCTCCGCATCCGAGAAGCTCTACAATGCCCTTGCAGGTGTACAGTCAGAACTCGGCCCCGGTATGACTTCTAATCCTCAAGCAGCCGCTATGCTCGCATACGTCGACGCCCTCCGTGAAAAGACCGCGCTACCCGATCTGACCACAGTCATGGACTCGCGCACGCAGCCAGCTACAGTGACCCCGAAGACAACCGTTCGCGATGTTGCAAAGCTGATGAAAGAGCGCAGAGTGACAGCCGTTTGCGTCATGGAAAATACCCCCGGGTCCGACAGCGTACACCCCAAGATCGCAGGCATCTTCACGAGCAAGGATATAGTCCTCCGGGTAATCGCTGCCGGTTTGGATGCTGCGATTTGTAGCGTCATTCGGGTTATGACTCCTCATCCCGACACTGCAATCCCAACAACGACCGTGCATGACGCACTCAAGAAAATGCACAGTATGTACGGTTAGTCCCAGACCAACCTTCGCTGACCCTGTCTCTAGATGGCCACTACCTCAATCTACCTGTTGTGGAAGCCGACGGACGGCTAGTAGCCATCGTCGACGTACTCAAGCTCACATATGCCACTCTCGAGCAGGTATGTGATGTGTTATCGATCCTGTTCCTTTGTTGACTTCTGGTAGATGAACGCAATGAGTGTGGAAGCAGCCGGCGAAAATGCTGATACAGAGGGTGGTCCAATGTGGGGTCGTTTCTTCGATTCCATTGGCCACGACGATGCCGAATCCGTGGTATCAGGCACGCACGCTCTTACGGATGGACATTCCATCTCGGCACATAATCTCTCTCGCACTCAGCAGTCACCCTACCCAGAAGTCCATCCCAACGATTCTGCTTCCGTTGTTGATGATGACCACGAGTCCGTTCTTGACGCGTACCCGCGCAAGAAGGGTGCACACAATATCCCCAGCATCATGGGTGCAGCCTCGACCGTACCCATTGATGATGGCACCTATGTCTTCAAGTTCCGCACACCGAGTGGTCGGACGCACCGTTTTCAAGCTAGACACGACAGTGTCGAGATGCTCCGCGAGATTGTGTCCGGAAAGCTTGGCACCGACCCATTCTTCACCTCGTACATCGGTGATCCAGACCAAAAACCCGACCCGACAGACTTCATATTGTCATACACGGACGCAGATGGGGATACGGTGTTGATCACAAGCGACAATGATATCGCTGATGGCGTCAAGATTGCACGTACGGCGGGCTCGGATCGTGTTGTATTGTTCATCCAAGGTGGTAAGCACTGGGAGGAAGCAGGTGCTGACAAGACCAAAACTGCCGAGGTTCCGACCCCACCAAAAGAGGAGGCGAAAGCGGCTGAGAAGCCCGAGGTTGTCCCGGAACCACCCGTTGTGGCTTCACCTCCCCCGGTCCATGTGCCACCGCAACAGGAGCTTGTGTTGGGCATCCCCAAGGACCTGTTACTTCCTGCGAGTATAGGCGCACTCGCTGTTGTCATTCTCAGTATTTTCACCATCTCGCGTCTGACGCGCGATTAGTGCAAGGAGGGAAGCGGTGCGATGACGGGCCAAGGAAGGCGGTTTTCAATGGTTGACCATGCCCTGGTATCCATTTTATTCCGTCTTATGTTGATTGGTGCCGCCTTAGACGATATGTTGCTGATTTGTGGAAGCATGGACTCTCTTTTCTTTCTTTGTTCTTACTATACATGTTGCATCCCTCACTCGTTTGCATATACGACTTTTGCACGATGTTCTTCACGAAACCACGACGCATGACGAGTGTCCTCGACGAGTAATGATCATGGATGATTCGGGCACCGGCTCGATTTGTAGTTGTGGTGGTGGCGCCACACTAGGCCGAGATGGCGGAATGTAGTCTAAGATTAGTAGAGAGACTATAAGGTTATCAATAGCTTCGTATATTAGACAGGTAGTAAATTAGGAGACTAAAGTAATCTCCTTGACCCGACACATCTTACATTCTCACGTTACACTGCGCAACGGCCGTGTCCCCGGAGTTCCGCAAGAGAGGTCAAGTGAGCATTCTCCCAGACTGTGAACGTGTATAAATTCGTCTACGAGCCATGACATTGACACAACTCACTCTTGCCTCATGTCGTCCGTGCCAAACTTTAGACTAACCCAGCTCTTTGACGAAGTCAAGTGTGACGTCCTCACCAAGGGCCAAGAGGCCGACAATGCACTCCAGCTCCAAGAGATCTCGAGAACCTTTCTTTGTGAGTCCCCTCGTAGTAGTATACCCGTCTGGTCATTGAAACGAAGCACGGACATCGGCGGTAGCGGACACAGTCACAGGTAGCACGCAAACATCGATCGAACAACGGACATGAACTGAATCCCAGTTAAACAGTCCCAACGAAGCAGATGAACGAATATGCACTCCGTGCTTCACTTGGCGACGATGTGTACTTTGACGAATCCACTGCTGCTCTCGAGGCGCATCTCGCCAAGATAACCGGGAAGGAAGCTGGTCTCTTCATGCCCTCGGGTACGATGTCCAACCAAATCGCTCTGCGGACGCATCTCCAACAGCCGCCTCACTCTGTTATCACCGACGCCCGTGCCCATATCTATCGGTGTGTATCTGGGATCGTTCGCGCACTCTCTTGTGCACTCATGGTGGGTTAGGTCGGAGGCTGGCGGTGTTGCATTCCACTCGCAAGCCAACAGCATTCCCATATTCCCTGAGAACGGTGGGTTTAGATAAGATAAGGGCGTTGGGGTCATAGTCATGGCGTTGAGTCAATAGGTCACCATCTGACGTGGGAAGACATCGAGCCACAAATCGTCTCCGGCACGAACGTGCACGTGTAAGGCCCACTTTCATGCGGGACGAAATTAAATCTCACTTCATATTGACTGTATTCAGCGCGCCAACGCGGGTCATCGCACTAGAGAATACCCTCAACGGGACCATCATGCCTCAGAAGGATGTCTGGGAAATTTCGAAGAATGCGCATGCACGGGACGTCATTATGCACCTTGACGGAGCACGGATCTGGGATGTCGTTGTCGAGACAGGACTGTCTGTGAAAGAAATCTGTGACCCCTTTGAATCCGTTAGTCTGTGCCTTTCCAAGGGCCTCGGTAAGATCTCATCCATTTCACTTTCCACTTGTGTTATAGTGCTGATTACCGTTCTCCAGGTGCGCCGATCGGGTCATGTTTGGTCGGCACAACGGCCTTCATCACCAAGGCACGGTGGTTCAGGAAGCTTTTTGGCGGCGGAATGCGTCAGACGGGTTACTTGGCCGGCTGCGCTGCCTATGCGCTCACTCACAACCTCCCACTTCTCCATCGTGCTCATGTGCTTGCCAAGCGCATGCAACAGGGTCTGGAAGCCATCGGAGTCAGGATCCTAAGTCCCGCTGAAACTTCCATCGTGCGTCACCTGATGTTTGTATTTTGCCATCGGAACAATAACATCTGACGATGGGGTAACCGACAGTTGTTTTACGACCCGTCTACTATCGGTGTGGAGTATTGGGAGGTCGTCGAGCGTGCCGCTGCGCTGGATAAGCCCATCAAGATCAATGGGTCACGTATCGTGATGCACTTCCAGAACTCTCCACAAGCGGTCGAAGATTTCCTTGACCTCATGAGGACATTGAAGGAAGAGAAGGCAAAGGCAGGCTGGACGCCTGATCGGGCACCATCTAAGAAGCGGAGTCACACACAGGATGTATTTGTCAAGGTTACCAAGACAACCGAGGTGTATACGCTTTAGTGATAGAACCCAAATGAACTTGACAATGTATATCTTCCGTGCTGACTCTTCGACGGTTGGGCACTTGCCAAGAGTGCGTTGGACGATAGGTCATGTATAGCCTGACTGAGAGCCTACCCTTGGAATACTTATCGTCTTAGATTATGTTGTATCACGGGTATCATGGGATGCACACATGACGAAAGTGATATGCGCAAGGGACGTGATGGGCCAACGCACAGTAAACAGGAAAGAGGGGATGATGCGAACCGAAACGACCCACGCTGACGGCATGGTGTGAAGTAGAACACGCCGCACCCTTACTTTAATTCACAACCCGAGGATGCCAATATAATCGCAGATGTTTTCGATAAGCATATGTCAGACCCGTCGGACTGATTCTAAGCGTCCTCGCCAACAAGCGATTTTAACCCTCGCCCACGTACCGCTGTTTTTCGTATTCCTTCCAAAGCGACTTCAGGATCGTTTTCCCACCCGAATCCAGCGCAGACAACATCAGAGCGTCCCGGCTATGCTCCCCCACCATCTCACACAACGCAAACAACCCGGGCTCGAGATCCCTCCTCGTCTCTGCGTTTATGATACACAACGGATCGTTGAACGCGTCCACGTACGCGATGAGGACGTACGATGCGTGTTTCGCAAACGGTTTGGCGAGAGATTCTGCTTTCTGCGATTCGATGGACGCGGGTGGATGTGCGTAGGCGTGTGTTCTTGGGATAGTTTTGGTGGTGAGCGAGGTGAGGAGACGAGCGAGCACACGCGCTTCGTCCGTGGATAAAGGTTGGGAAGCAGATAGCCACGAGGGGAACGTGTCTGTGACGATTTTGCTCTGTTTTGCGCCGAGCTGGGGACGTATCTTCCGACTGAGCATCATCAGCTGGCGAAGGACAAGGCTGAGGTGAGGAAGCGTGTGCACGACGAGGTCGCGTCGCAGTCGAATGAGTGCACCAATGATGGTGACGATGTGGTGGAAAATAGGGAACGCTGTCGTAGCGTCGTGCTCTGGGGAACCAGAGAGTATTTTGTTAAGGAGTGACCATATACTGCCGAGATCCGTGGAGCGAATGGCCGCTGGCTGTGATAAAACGTCAGCAAATTAGTCCAAAATCACACCCAGGAATGCGCACCCGGTCTGAACAATGCCTCGCAATAAATTCCAGGTATTGTATTTTTAGATGTAATGAGCCCCCATAAATATCCTCTCGGTCAGCGAACAGATTGAAGCATCGCGTCGCAAAGTTCTGAATGATCTTTAGCGTGCCTGTGATCGTTTGTCAGCAAGATGAAAGCTTTACTTATGGGATCGAGTCTACCTTGCGGTGCGTCATGTAGCATGACCTTACCGAGACGGATTAGACGTTCACGCTGACTCACTCGGAGTCCGCTTCCTCCAATCCCTTCTGCCAGGACATCTAATAAGCGAGAAAAGTCGTCGACGGACAATTTCTTCGAGGCTTGTGTGACGTGAGCGTCCATGAAATGTTCGACTTTTGAAATAGGGTTAGAAGCACAGTATAAAAGCATAGAAGAAAAATGACGCACTATCAGAACCCCGGTCGCCACCGTTGACTGCATAGAAACCGACCAGGACATCAAGGTGAACATGATGCGAGACGTCAGGCATACATAACAGCTCTTCAAACAGAAGCCCAAGGATGCTTGAGCAAGTCTCGAGATCCAGTCCGGCAAAAATTTCACTACGAATCGTTGATGTCGCCAGCTTCAGCCCAAACGGAACTGAAGCAACTTGAGCTAGAGGAGAGTCAGGAACAGTGACTAGGTGACCATTGATGAACGCACAATTCATTCCTAGCCACCGCGTCAACGACAAGGTGCGAGACCATGCATTGATTTGTTCACTCGAGAGGAACTGATCTAGTTCAGTGGCGTCTCTTTCCGCCAATCTTTGTGCGCGGGGTGAAAGCGCAGACTCCAAAGTCTCGAGAAGTGTCTTCAACGCGCATTTAACCCTGTCGGGAAGACTGCATTGTGTTCATCATGTCATCACATGCGGAATTTATCACGAGATCTTACCTAGCAGGATCAAAGTCACCTGTCAAACACTCAATAAGCCTAAGGACGCTTGACTGCACGATGATATGCATCCACGTCTCCTGAGAGTTCGGTTGCGAAAACGGTCTAGCAGCTATAAGCGCAGATATGACACCGGAGATGGATGCTACTGCCTCCGGTTCCTGTGAGCGCAGGAGGCCCCTAAGGCAGAAGTCATTGTTAACATACACATAGAGAGAAGGTCGGAACGTACACAACGTGTAATTGTATCAAATCGAGGGTGACACTTGTGAGTATCTTTGAAGGAGAAGATATGCATGATGGAGAGCTGAGCAGATGGTCGACAAAAGCCAACGAAGTCTTCATACATCTTTTGCATGAGCACAGTACGGACTAAAAATATAAAGCTTACGGTGTAGTTGAGTGTATTCAGAAACTGCCCCATGCGCTGCAAAAAGACCCGAATAAACGTCAGTCGGCGAGACCAATTCTTCAATTCCTCTGCTGGGACCCTGTCATCCGTTTCCTCCGTATGAGATTTCTCCCGGAGTCCCGGATGACTTCTATTCAGATCCTTCCTCTTCGCTTTGTTTCTTTGCCCGTTTGCGCCCTCTAACGTTGTGCAAATTTGAACGTCTCCAGCCATGGCCCTCTTGACCAGCTCAGCACGCACATGACGAGTGAAGTACTCTGGAGGCACATAATGAAGAAGTCTGTATATATTGCATGCGTGAGTGAGCTCAGTTTGAGTTGCTGTCCTTGTGAGCGAAGGCGAATCGACTCCGGCGGTGGGAAAACAGTCAGGAGAGAGGGGCGCGGTTAGGGTCAATACAGATGATAGGAATACGGCTGTTAATCAGACTTAACCAAAGTCAAGCCGGTCGACGGAGTGACGGACCTCGAATGTTATGTAGTTCCCAGAACTGTGCATTTCGGAGGAGATTGAAGAGAATACCTTGTAATGTGATGACAACATGGTCTCGTTGTAGATAACTCTCATCAGAATTATCTCGAGTATCCTCTTCGGGCAGATCAAGAGATACGGCGAGTAGCAGTGAAATGAGTCTCTCCATGTTTTCCGTCGAAGCCAGCGCGCTATCAAACACCAAAGAGTCAGATAAAAAACACTCACCCCCCTCTACCTTCATAGAGAAACTAACTCACTCGAGAACGTCGATCCACCTATCCGTCAGTACATACAGGACTGCAAGGCCCAAATTGTCGCGAGTGAGATCAGCCGATACGCCAGACCACTTTGATTCAGACAAGATACGAGTGGTGAGGATGTCGATTGTCACAGTGAAGATTGGCTGTGTCTCCAGCTGTTTCTGGAATTCGCGGTTATGTGTGTACCAGATATGCCAGAGGAGGGTCCGAATCTGGTACAGGAGTGGGTAAGAAATATAGGATAAGGAAAGCCAAGAGTCACGACAGGCAACCCACGTACAGTTTCAAGGACTACCTCTGGATCCGACGCCTCATCTCGCGCAACATTCAGCAGTGTTCCTATATGCGCTTCTCCGAGCCGATCGCAATCCCCAAGTCGAAAAGATACCCGAGCACGGACGTCGTATAGAAATCGAAGGGCGGCAGATGTCACGATGTGAGGATAACGTGCGGAGGGAGGGTCTGTTTTGACCGCATGCTTTCGTTTCTTGCTGTCTCTACCTTTCGCCATGCCATGTTCCCCGCCCTTTCCTGTCCTTTCCCCCAGACAGTCCCAAATGACGGTCCACCCTAACTTCCCAACATCGTCCCACAATGGTTCCAAAGAATATTCCTCGCCCTTGGTGTAGGCATTCGCGGGCAAATTAGAGAGAATTGTCCCTGCGACACGACCCGTGTAAGAGAACGCCCGAGCCTGAGCCGGTACCAACCTCGCTCCGTGCCAGCTCTTATCCATGTCCTCGGCAACCTTCCGTTTTTTAACAGCCCTCTCCTCTTCTTGGTACACATCCTTGAAAGCCCTCCAAGCGCTTTCGACTGCCTGAAGTACAGCAGTCTCCAGAGGTGTAGTCTGAGTGGGTGTTAATGATATACGGAGGGCACGCGCAAGAGCAGGCAGGTGGTATGCAAGGGGGAAAGTGCGCGTCATGGACTGAGATGAGAATGTCCAAGAGGTGGAAGAAGCGGAGCTCGCAACCACAGCACCCAGAAGGGCCAGCGCGTACGTGTGTACTGTACGTGTTTTAGTGTGGTATTCGAGCACATGGGTAAGAAATTCTGAGGTTGGTGTTGTTACAAGGTGGAATAGTGGAGGTGGAATCTGGTAGTAAGGTCAGTTAGAGTCGTAGAAGAGTATGCGAAGACTACTCACATTGATTAAAGCGGAGAGTACTATCTCCAACACAGATCCTACGAAGTCGTATTCAATCTGAACGAGCACGGCCAAGAGCTGTGTAGAGAGAACTACTAGTTCTGCTCGATAGTCTGCTCACGTGCGTTACGTTTGGAACGAAGACCATGCAACCAACTTACCTTTGGAAGAGGCATCCACAGTTTTCAACATCTCAACGGCTTTGTCCCTCGCCTCACTCAAAGCCAGCTCCCCTCCATGTGCTCCAGTTGTCGCGTCAACATACGTGCCATGGATGGAGTAGGGCACGAAGAGGCGTTCTTTTTCTATAATCTCGAAAACACCAATAATGGACTTCCACTTTTCCACCCCGAAATCCTCTTGAAGGCCAGCAGAATCCCGGATTAGGGTCCAGCATCTTCCTACGAATTCCATTCCCTTCTTCCTAATTTCTTCTTTTCCGCCAATAGCGCTAGATGCAGAGACAAAGAGCGCAGACCTATGTTTGCGCGTCGCGCTTAGAAAGGAGGTGAAGAGTTTCGGGAGAACGGGTAGGAGCGAGGAAATGAGAGACATGGACGAGGACAACGTATCAAATAGTGTGTCGAGTGGCTGCTTGAGAGCGTCGAGAGAGAAGAGGGTGTCTGTCCCTGCAGCATATATACTGTCTTGGAGCTGTTTTGTAGACGAGGGACTGACAAGGGAAGGGCTAGTGCAGATGGCGCAAAGCCAGGAAGAAAGGTGGGTGCTAAGAAAGGAATTGCAGCACTGGACGGTCATGGGAGAGGGGTTCAGTCCCGAAATTCGCAATTTACCAAAGTCTAGCGGCAATTAACCGACGACCGACAACGAGACACTCACTTTTTTCTTGTTCCCTGAATTTGCCAGCACGTTCCTGTACGCGCCGACAACAGCTGAACAGATCCAACCCAAATCATCATCCACACGCTCCCACTCCGCACAAGCATCGAAAACAGCGCTGAGACACTCCCCTAGCGCATCGACTCCGATCTTCTTCTCCGCCAACGGCCAAAGGACGGCAAGCGCAGCTCGAGCTGGGGCAAGTACTTGCGAGGAGTGAAGAGCGAGCAACTCGACGACAATTGTGTCGAGTTGGAATCGATTCAGTAAGGGAAGGAGCCATGTCTTTATGGGTCGTGCGGCTGTTGGAGGCGGGGTAATAAGCACGCTGCAAAGCAAAATCCAATACCTGGAATCTGCAATGGGGTCAGAGGTGGAATTTGCACCCCTTTCTCGCCGGGTTTTCTTTGCCTGTGCGAGCAGCGTGAGTATCCATTCCCCGATGACTTCACCCTTGTTCGCTGCGCGGAAAGATGGATCTGACCAAGCAAGACAGGCTATCTCGATCTTAGAGGGTCCTGTGGTGGAGGGTGGGTCCGTGGACGATTTGAGGAGGCGTACGAGAGCATGGACAGAGTGTGTGCTATTCGTCATGTGTGCCACTGTCGCCATGTTGTGTAACGTTGCCTGCAACTATGCGTCGACCGTAAAATCTATATGTAGCGTTTTTCTACTTGTGACATGAACCGTTCTTTGGAGCGGGTTACTCCCCCGTTGATTCTGCCCAGCTGATACAATCAGCTATGAGCTCGCTACCTTGGCTGGTGGTAAGATGTAAAGACCTGAATGGCACGTCCCCAATCCCTAGCCTTCGAATTACATACATATCTAGTCATTTGAGATCTTACTAGTACCTCGACGCAGTGCTTAACAAGAGCCTCATGATCAGGTCCTTGAACTGAAGAGTACTATTTTGAGAACATATGTCGTGGAGCTTCAAACCATACCCTCATCTCCCAAGTACCATGTTTGTCGATATGACCTTTGGATATGACCGACAAGGTTCAGGTCCTGTATTCCCCGGAAGTCACCACACCATCAAACCTCAGAGCATCACCTCTCGACCAATGTGCAGACGGAACTAGATTCTCAGTTGCCATGCCATGCAATCATCTGCTCTGAGTCAAATCCTCCTCGACGACTTGCAGTTGTCAAGTCTACTTATTAGAGTTGATCAAATAAACTCGAACCCTTCTACCGGCTGCCATTCATCTTCTGCACTCGGGACAAAGTCAAATAGTTTCGAGAAGCAGGGTGTATGCGGCGTGGAGAAATGCTGGTACGGATTTGCTCCGGGTATCTTCGTACCACAGCGGTAACAGAAGTGGGTTCCACATTTGGCACATGTCATCTGTAAGGTTAGTGGTCAGGAAAAGTGGTTGGTGCAATGCACGGTGCACGATAGTGTAAGTGGCTAGGACAAGAGCAAAGGGGTCACAAGAGCCGCACCCTTGCCGTCCGAGAATATGAAGTGGAGTTGTACGCACGTGATTACAACCCATTGATTTCTCGACTCTTACTTCACAACCGGGGCAAGCCATCGTGCTTGAATCCATCCATTTCCTGTTCTCTTTCTCTTCTTCGTGTTGCCTTACGAGTTTGAGAACATTGCTACGACCGTATCGGCGTTCTATAGCATGGCGAGCGGAGGATTCGGGCGGAGCCGAGAGGTAATCAAGGATGAATTTGGACGTGAGGGGGAGTGGGCAAGGAGTATGCGGCCCATGCCTGACAGAGATGATCAACAGAGACACGGGAATGATGCGTGAGGACATACCAAGTACGCCTACAAAAAGCACAAAAAGAGTAACTGCATGCAGTGCAGGTGCGCAGACGTGCCCAGCCGGACTCGTCTTCGTCAGAGGCGCCGATCATTGATATATCGGGTTTAGGTTTTGGGACGGGCTCCTGACAGTATTCCATCGGACAGTGGATCATGGTTGGATCACGCTCAATATCACGTTTCTTGCGGAGCCATTTCCATCTGTTGAGTTCGTTCTCTGAGAGGACCGCTCTGACTTCATCCTCTGTTGCTTCACGGAGACCATCTGCATCCCTTGAATCGGTTTTCCCACAGTTGGGTTGGGGACAGCCGACATGAGAGACCTGGCCTTCCTTGACATGCAGTCCCCACATGTCGGCCAGACATGCTCTACAGAAGACGTGACCGCACGAGAGGGCGAGACAGTGGACGCCTTTGCGCTCTGATAGACATATCGCGCATAGATAAGAGGCATGTGCAAACTCGTCTGATTTGGATGAGGAGGCATAGGCGAGAAGGGGAGTGAGGAGGAGCTGTGGGGATGGATGGGGGATTCTGAAGGTCGGAAGGGGCGGGCTGGGACGACATGAGCGAAAGAGGGAAGAGGAAGGGACGGACGTACTGGATGGAGTGCGTGTCGTTGGCGAGCAATCCGATGTCTGCCAAGAAATCACCTGTGCGTATCCACTCGACCCAGGTGTAGAGTACGCCTGAATTTTCTCCGGGAGACCACATTGCGGTCATGCGCTGCTTGATGAAGGCGAGTGTGGACGGGGGTAACCAGGAGGAGGTGGCCTGGAGGGATTGGATGATGGGGGGAGCATGGGAGGGGTACATGGGAGGGAGGGCGATGCGGAGATGGAGGGGCGGGAGGACGGAGAGGGAGGCTGAGTAGGTGGGGTGATCGGCGGGGGCGGAGAAGGAAGGGGAGGATAGATAGGTGTCGTGTGTGACGGGGAAGATGCGGATGGGGGTGTCGAGGCCGAGCTCGACGGGGACGAGAAGGGAGACGATCGCATCCTCGTTTGAGATGCAGATCGTCGGGTGGATCGACTGCGGTGCGGGTCAGGATCGGCTGAGACGATGGGGGACGAGGACGGGCACGGACCTCGAGAACGGACCACTCCTCAGACTGGCTGGACATGATCGAGACTGTGTGATTAATAATATCATATATTATTTGTGCATTTATAATAAAAATAATAATTGAAATCGACAGCCGGAAAAAGAATCTCTCCATCGCAGAACGTCGACGACGACGACGACGACGACAGGGAGCACGACCAGCATCGAGTAGAGCGCGTCACCGACCCACCGTTGACAACGACATCGCGCAACACCCGCCTGCCACCCGCATTGCGTTGTTCAGTCCGCAGCGAGGGCGACGTTGACGCTGAGGAGCGAATACCCTCCTCCTAATCCGAGATAAACATACCCCCTTACCCGCACTTGCTCACTTTCCACCACCATCCCCCTACCAGAGATGGACATCTACTCCGTATCCTTCACCCACCCCCGCAGGTCCCGTCACCTCCACTCGCCCTCCTCCTCCTTCGACGCCCATGACCACCGTCTTCCCCCACACATCCAACACCTCCCCGAAAACTTTCCCTCCGCCCTCCCATTCCCCGCAACTCAGCCTTCTCCCTCGAACCAGGCCGACTCCGAGACCGTCGAGAAACTCGCCATCCTCGCAAGGTCTCTCCACAACGTACAAGTCTCTTACCTCCTCTCGGACGGCGGTCGCAGCTGGAATTTTTACATCTCTGGCGCATACCAACAGGCCATGCTCGCCCGTGGTATGCTTCTCAAAGACAGCCCTGTCCAGGTCAGCCCCTTTCTTGCTACGTCCTCTCAACCCCTCTTACTCACCCCCCCTCAGCATCGCACTGCCATTAAGGTGCCTCGTTCTGACATTCTCGACTCCCCCTCCTCAAAACCCACACTCAAACCCGACGTACGTCGCAAACTGGACGAAATCGCCTCTCTCACCTATGCCCACATCGCCGTCGTAAACTCCCCTCTTTCCCTTTCAAGCCGAACACCCCCCGATGGCATTTCCACCAGCGCAGGTTGGACCGGTCTCGAAACTGAGCGTGTTTGTGAGCTAGTCGTCACCGGTCAAGGCGACGCGACAGAGCTGGCAAGGGTTAGGCTCTTGGTCATGTTGGATGAGCTCGTCCGTCTCCCCTCCATTTTTCCCCGCGTCATTCTAATTTCATCTATAGAGCGGTTTGCATGCGGAACCTTGCGAAATTGACCAAAAACTACATGCCATCATTGCTGGCCGTAAACGCCATGTACTCCAATCCATTCAGGAGGAGACCGCAACCAACATTTATTACCCTTCTCCTCTCCAGGGTCTAGTTGGTCCCGATCTCGTCTCGCCGTCGGTCAGCACCAATGGCAGTGTTCAGTCTGGCCAGGCTCAAGGGAGTCAACATCAGCAGGCTCACAATCCAAACATTATATGGATCACCGGGGAGTTTTTTGGCGTTCAGAGAGCCAGAGACATGCTATTCCAGCTCTCTGCAAACAAGGTTTGTTTCTCTTGCAGGCTTGTAAGCCCTGCTAATTTCCTGGTGCACAGAGCAAGAATGTCATCTCTCGCGATACTGTCATTGTTCCTCGTAAGCTTGATTGGATGGTTCTTGATCGGGCAGAGGACCTCAAGTCCATCATGTCCGACAATGCGACTTTTATCCAGTTCCCACCCATCGGGAGTTCGACGAGCTTGATTACTGTATATGGCGATCACCGAGTCAATGTTCAGAGAACGATCAGAGGGATAATGCAGCTTGTGTGTATTTTGATTCCACTGTGTTGTGTCGTTGTCTCATCTCGCAATCAGGCCTGCCAGTATTATGTCGCGTCTTTCTGGCTTCTCCCAATCCAGTTCAACGTGCTCCTTCCGCCCGCGACACTCAATAGCTCGCAGGTGACGACACTCTTGAAACAAATATCGCTCACGACGGGTGCAGAGGTCGTGTTCAAGAGCATGTGTTTCGAGATGCACGGTCTCGAGTATGAAGTTCGAGCAGCCGTCAACATGATCTTGGACTTGGATCTCGTTAAAGTGTGTTTTTGTTTATTCCCCAATATCTACGATTGCTCACGCCGTACGAAACAACAGGCATTCCATCACGAAATTCGCTTTCAGGTCGAGCTTGCCAACGAACATCGCGAGTTCATCTCGGGAAAGAAGAACGGCAAGATCAATAAGATCATGCAATCAGCATCCGTCAAAATAAAGTTCGAGACGTTCAACGACCACAACTTCCTTATTGATCTTTCCGGCTCCGACGCTTCAATCCTGACTGGTCTTACGCTTCTGCAGGAAGAACTTCCCGCCGAGATATCCTTCCATGTCCCAGAGGCATACCATAAACGTATTATTGGCATCGGAGGAAGGAACATTCAGAGGATCATGAAGAAGTATGGAGTTTACGTCAAGTTTTCGAATGCAGAAGAGTTTGCTGCGTTGGGCGGGTATAACGATAACGAGGATAACGTCGTGGCGAGAACGCCGTCCAAGAATGCAATCAATCTGGATAATCTGAAGCAATCGGTTATGGAGATTGTAAACCCAAAGGTGCGTTGAGTTGCCGCGGCACTCAATACAACAGCCTATTTACCCGTCTCCAGGACAAGGATTATGTCAATGAGACCCTATCGATCCCCCGCCGATACCATCGTACATTACTTGGTGAAAAAGCTATCTTTATACATGATATCGAGTCGAAGACCAATTCGCGTGTGCGGTTTCCGGATAAAGAGACGGCCTCGGACGTCGTAACGATTTTCGGTCCCGAGAGTCAAGTGCAAATTGCTGCTGCTATGCTATTGGTAGTTTTCCTTACTTCATAATCCTTGCTTCATCTTACAATTAACAGGAACATGTTCCATTCGAGGCGGATATGGCAGTTCCACCTAGTCCCGATCTACCTGTGGTCTGCGCCTCCCCGGAGTTTGTCGCATTTGTCGAGCGTGTCAAACGTGAATTCCAAGTATCAATCACTCCGAATCTCAAACCCCCTGCCCCCGTTCACTCCACGAATGGTTCTAGTACCTCACTGGACCATCCATCCACGTCTCAAGCCTCGCCACAGACGACGCAGATTCAATTGCAGGGCGAGTATAGCTTCAAATTCAGGTGTCAGAGGTCAAACAGCGACTTCCTACTCGCAGCAAGGGAGATGCTCGAGCAATTCTTGCTAAATCACAATGTACGGGTGTACCCTTCGCCAACGGCGCACACACACAAGAGGGGCGACTCGTTCGCCGAGGCATTCCCGCATTTCGATAGCAAGGTGCTTTCGACTGCAAGAAGGCACGGTGAGTTCTCACCCTCCCTTTCTCCTTGATCTACTACTCGTTCATATGTAAAAATGCCTCTGCATGGACTGGAGACTCATTGTTTATTCAACAGAGTCGGTTGAGTTAACTCGGTCATCGGAGATCCTCGGAGATCGACGGTTGAGGTTGGCAAATTCGTCTCCAGACGTGAAGGCGCTATTCAATGCTCCTGCATACATTTACGACCTCGAGGAACATGAGGATTCGCAATCAGCATATGGGCCGCCTGGGACGGGGCTTGATTATTGGACACCATTACCACCAATCGTAGGTTTTTACTTTGTTGCGATCCCAAGCTCATTACCTCACCGGATCAATATCTTATAGGGCTCAGCGATTACATCCCGAAGTCGCAATACCGAGGATGCCCTGAAACGGGGCTCGGATTCCCTCCTCGAGTCCAAGATCAAGGAACAGATTTCCAAACCCCGATCACTTCAAAATCGCGCACAGTCCCTTGATCTCACGTATTCCCTCTCGCGAATCACCGAGGGCTCCTCGCGACTTCAACCTCCAGAATCACCCACAACGTCCACCGGAGGAGGTACCGGGGGGAATTCGAGTCCGACAAGCGCCACCGCACCCTCGTTCCCTAGTGTATATGGGCCTAGGTCATCGGCCGTGATCGGGTCTTCCGCCCAGAGAAACGCGAGGGTGATGGATGAGGAAGTTGTGGACGAGGTGTCGCGGGTGATGTCGAACCTTGGGCTTTGAGGTTGCCCCTGTTCGTACGCACCTTTCGACATCATTATTTCACCCCCAGCTCTTACAAATACAAAAAGAAAGAGAAAAAAGAAAAGGAGAACGGACCAAGTTTACCGCGGAAAAAGGCGCTTATATGGTGGACTACCCTGTCGAGAACATGGTCTTACCCCGTTCCAGAAGGAATGTGGTAATCCTTCTGAAACCGACTGTTACTCTTTCGTCTGTCTCTCTCACTTGTCATGGGACTCCTATCCATTCAGGATTCTTATTTATCTGGGAACATGTATCGGGAGATCGATATCTCCACCTGGTACCCCGTCCCATCGCATCCATTATTCTGTCTGTCTCGCTACCTCACTCACATCATCTCCACCACACAACGGCATCATTTCCCTACACATCGCTTCTTTCTTTTCAAGATTGAAATAGTCTCTCACCCATTTCCTCATCCACCATTACACACAGTTGACGGACAGACTGCCGCGTTGCTTCTGCCATCATCATCTCCATCAATTATATTGCTCCGCGATGCCCACACGCTTACCAAACTGATGCACCTAGCCTTGGTAAGGCTACTGTTGGATCCGACAACTTCTATCCAGTGTCTGTTTTTCTATGTTCGGATTGTCACACTGTCTCGCTGTTCCATACTTTGCTTTATCTCCTGGGTTGTCTCCCTTTTTGCTTTTTGTACATTACATAGGCAGATAGTTTCTACAGTAGTGGGTTGACCATATTGTTATGCTTCCACTAATAAAAGCTATTTATTTGGTGGTATGAAACTGGTCGGTTGGTCAACTAGCTGTGCTTGGGTAGCAATAGTGTCAGAGAATGATCCATGGCACCTCGTACAACACAAAATCAAAGAATTCCTGTTCCAGGAGTGTTTGATACTCTCCTATAAACTCATCCGTTCCACCACCTTTCTGTTTCTTGGATCGGCCGGAACGAGGGGCGAGGTATGCAAACTGGTTGGTCAGAACTGACAGCGTCTTCTTGGTTGACTTTGGATCGGGCTGTGGCGAGTAGGCGATCAGCATAGCTTCAAAGAGGAAGGGATGTCCCATACTTTGATAGCAAGCCCAACATAGTTCGCAGGTAGACCATATCGGAGGACGCTCTCCACGAACAAGCGCAGGATCTTGAGATGTACCAGAACCTGGAAGGACTCTGAGAAGTTCGTCCTGGACAGCCTTAATAGTTCTGTCTAAAGAAGCGAGAGGTAAGTACGGGTCAAGGACCCTTTGCGTGGTTCCTCACCCAAAGCTCCTTCTCGGTCGTATCCGTCACCTCGAGCTCTTCTCGCTGTTTGTCGATCTGCTCTTCCGAATACACAAAGTCACGCACGATGAATCTGTGACGCTTCAGCGTTCAGTTTGACAGTTTTTCATATTGATTGGCTCGGATCAACGCACTTGTTCTCTCTGCATTTCTGCACAAATTCGTCGTGTACCCTCTTGAAAATCACGACGCCAAAGAGGGTGTATTCATCGTCAGAAGCGATGGTGCTGTTTGTGGCATACAATGATCAGAAACGTGTTTGCATCGTGACATCACGGTGACTCACCATGACGAACGCGGGACTATCATGCTCGTCAGACGTTCATATTTCGTATTCCACTCTTTCGTCAGAGTTCTTTCAGATCAAAGAAGATGAGTAATGTGCAAGCGGAAAAGATGAGAAGGGACATCATCACAAAACCTTACTTTGGTACCGCCACTAGACATGTTTGCATGTAGTCTGAATCCTGTATCATGTCTTCTTTCGACACGATATCGACGAGAGATCGCACGGAGAGGTTGCCCCTGGGCGCAAAACGTCAACCACGGAGCTAGAGAAAAACGTGAGGCATGAACACACGTCTTCTTCCGTTGCATTTGCACGAGGGATCCCTTGACAAGGTTGTAGTTGTTCAGTTTAGACTTCATCATGTTATCAATGGATGCCATGTCCTGAACGCGTGATCAGCATGCGGCGATTGATATGAATGAGATGGAGTGGGGTGGGGTGGGGTGGAAGCCCGTGATATTACCTTGTTGAGGACGTCGACGGTCTCTCGCAGGCTTCGTTGCACGCCATATCTGCCTTCATTCCATCGCCAGCCTTTGAAAATGTAGTCATCAACGCCTCGTTCGTTCACCAGGGTGTGCTGTGCAAGCTTTGCAGGGTCGTTATTGAGGAGGTTGCGCAGAGTGTCGACCGTCTTCGCAACGGTAGAAGTGAAGAACGCGTCCTGCTTCGGGAGTTCCTCGGAGAGGGTGATGAGGGAATCTAGGGTGCCGGTCTACGAGTTCGGCGCTGAATGAGCACTGCGTTGTGGACGAGGAACGACAAAGGAGGATTCACCTTGAACGCAGGGATGGCAAACTCGGCAACGGCTGTCTGCGAGGACCGAGACGCTTGAACGAGCTTGGACGTGATTTCTGGGAGGAGTCCTTCAGCGTCCCCGTCGTTTGGGATGGCGATCAACCAGGTACTCTGATCAGACGGCATCGTTGTGGTCGTCCTTGTGGACTAGGGGGTCACCTCGACGAGAAATGGCTCGAGCCTGGAGTCGAGCACTCTGCACTTACTGGTTGGCCTCAACTGCAAGGAGGACAACCCAATCGGGACTTGACTTATTCGTGGGTCGCGAAAAATAAATAAATAAACTCCTTATGCTGTTGCCCGTCTTATTCCGTCTCGGGAGGACCGTTGTCCCTTCCCCACCCAGGTTCATGTCCACGATGACGGCGGCCCCATACCTGCTCTCGCCATCCAATCTGCGCGATGTGATTTCCTCGGGCAGCGTGTCGGTGCTCGATGCCAGCTGGTTCATGCCCAACTCCCCTCGGAGACCTCTCCAGGAGTTCCAGGCGAAGCGCATCCCTGGTGCACAGTTCTTGGACCTCGACGAGGTCGCGAGCCCTCACGATCTCGGCCTAAAGCACATGATGCCTTCTGAGCGATTGTTTGCTGATGCGTGTGGTCTGTTTTCCATACCGCCCAGTCTTTCTCAACGTTAAACAATTCCAAGATAGAAAGACTTGGCATCCACTCCAACTCCCATGTGATAATGTGAGTCCCTCTCTCCAGCCGAGAGAATGGCCCAGAAGAGACGATGATGACTTAGATACGATACACACGGAGTCTTCTCCTCGCCTCGTGCGCTCTTCATGTTCAGGGCGTTCGGCCATCAAAAGTCCAGCATCCTTGATGGTGGTCTACCACGTTGGGAGGCAGAGGGTTTTGAAACTGTGGGTGTCCCACCGACAAAAGAGAGGGGGTCCACCTATCCCACTCCTGTCCTCGACGGAGCAGCTATCCGCTGTGAGACTTCATTTGCGCTATCGACCAATTACATTCATTCTGAGAGCCGATGGCAGCCTATGAACAGGTGGTAGCCAACTCGCTTCCGGACCCAGCTTCAGATCCTGCTGTAGAGCTGGTTGTCGACGCACGTTCCCGCGGCCGGTATGCCCTTTCTACTGTAGTGCATACTGTACCGTGTCCTCATCCACGATAACGTGTAGTTTCCTTGGGTCTGACCCAGAGCCACGACCTGGTCTATCTTCGGGGCACATACCCCATTCATTCTCCCTTCCATTCAATGTGTTCCTCAAAACTCACACAGTACCCAACTCCTCTGTCCAGTATACCACTTTCTTATCCGAGCCTGAGTTACGACAAGCCCTTGTGGACGCCATTGGAGCTGACCATGCACAGTTGGTATTGACGGGGAAGCGACCGATTACCACCTCTTGTGGAAGTGGCATGACCGCCGGAATCTTATGGCTGGGTTTGAAACTCTTGGGCGCACCGAGTGTTGCGCTCTATGACGAGGTATGCACCGATCTGGCCGCAGGCCTCAGGCTTGACCAAGCCCGGTAATTAATGAAATTGTCCCCCAGTCGTGGACAGGCTACGCCAGCAGGGCGGAGAGCCGCATTGAAAAGTCAGCATAGAATTGTTGAAATCATCAAAATCTATTGTCGCCGCTGTAGTCTATCTCTTGAATGTAGTACGGTGCTCGTACACTAGCGTAAGTGGTGGTACAAGATTATCGCTGCTCGTCATTACTTTTGCGTTTCGAGTCGTAAGTGATGGTGTTTGTTGTACAAGTCGAGAGTCCCTGGATGCCTAACGATACACATACCCGATGATTGAAACCCCTTGAGCCCCCCTAAAAACCCCAAAGAAGAAAAAAGAAAAAAAAAAAGGTGAAGAAACTGGGGACGTAGGAGATCAGCAGACTTCTGCATGCCGATCCAAAACGGTCATTAGCCCCCTGATGCCTTTGGCGGCTTCAATCTGCACAGGTCTCTGCGCATCTGGCCAAGTTGACCGCGCCACAGTCGCAGAGTAATGGACCTGGACGCACGATCAATACCCTCGAGTAATTCACACAGCGGAGAAAGTGTGCTCACTACGACCCTGAATTCATCCCGTTTCCGGAGTCCAGGATGACGAATGATACAATCCCATCTGCATCGGAATGAAGCACATTCATATTGTGATGCGAATGAGCGGGAAAAGACTTACTGCTCTTCCAATAGGACGTTACCGCCCATCGTCTTCGCAATGGAATATAGCCCTTTACGGGATATATTAACTAGTCTCCGAGCGTCGACACCTCCTTTGCAAAGAAACTGCTCGGTGTGCGCGACACGGGGGCCGACCTTCATGGGTGTTGTTTTGGCTAGCGTGTCGTGTGTGCACACCGGACCTGAAGAGCTCTTGACGCTATCCTTGTCACTGCCTTGGGCGGCGATCTCGATGTTCTGGCGAGTGTGCTCGATCTGCTTGCCGAAGAGGTGGGAGAAAATGAGGGTACAACAATTGACCATGTTGAGTGGGCTAGCAAGGAGCTTCGAGGGCATTAGCAAAGGAGGGGAGCTGAGGAACCTGGAATCTTACGACTCTGCCACTGTTATATACGAGCCTGCCGGATGTGGCGTAATTCACGCCCGGCATTCTTGCTCTCCCGCCTCCGCAACTGCACGAGGCATTTCCAAAATTAAAACGAAGGTCTTGAGGTAATATCACCATCTTGCTCCCCTCATTATTGAAATGCGTGATCATCACCTCTTCAATATGTGTCTCGCAGTCAGATCGTTCCTAACGGACCTGATACACTGAACGAATATAGACATTTGTGCTTGAGATGGAGTAATGAGCCCATGAGGATGAGATACAAATACAGGAGAGACGACTGGGAGGATACACACAGATAAATTACGAAAGAAAACGCTGCCCTTGAAGGACGGCTATGAAAGGTGGTCGCCGCGAGGCAGGGGGTTTTCCAGATACGTATCCTGCGCGCCCAGTATAGTCTATCTCCAATCGATTCTGCTTTCCCCGTCGCAAGCGCGTCAACGTCCAGCTGTGAATCCAGTTTCGTCAGTCCATTGCGAAGGGTCGGAAGATTTGGGAAGGTATACTCACCCCTCCAGGAGTAATACATTGTAATGTTTCTTGGCAACCTCCTGTAATAGTTGCTGTTGCGAGAATAACAGGGCATTGGCACATTGATCTCCGTCCGGGACATGCTTCTTGAAGTCAAAGATGTACTTCCTACACGTGTCATACTCTCCAATGCGCACGATATCAATTTCTGGGGAGAGAGACAATTAGAGGGTGCTCCTCGAGATCGCAGGATGACTACCACCTGTTTCATCAAACATGAGCACGGGTTCTACAGTCTCGCATCCTACAACCTCCCAAGGTTGATCGTGCTTTCGACGAAACCACCTCATGGCACCGACGCAAGCCCTCGGGCGAGTGCGTGAGAGAAGTGCGCTGTGCTGCGGTGCCGTTACTGATCAGGGCCTACGCATCAGGCTGCATGCTGTTCGCTTCGACGCCTCTTTATTAAGCCTCGAATCAATTATGCACTGCCACTCGCTCTTCGGCTTCGACTGTTATGACGAGTCGACGAATACGTGAGTGCGCGCCGTGCTTCCAGGCGAAATCATCAATATGATGTTGCGCTACCGGACCCTCACTGAGTCCAGTTATCACGGAGATCGACATATGTAGATGCCGACTGTCTCGGACAGTCAGTATGACTTGCATATTTTTCTAATGGTGAGACATACGAGTAGACTAACCCGTTGTAAGGCCTATAACGTTACCGGGGAGTGCCGAAGAGAAACATCAATATGGTCACCGGGCTCGTCTGCGGTCATCCTGTCCTGAAAGTGTCCCGAAGCTCCGTGGACCCAACCGAGACATACCGCTATCATATGAAATTCATAAGCACAAATTCCACGCAGCACCCTAACCCTGCGAATGAGAATCAACGTGTGTATCGAAGGGAAGAACATAGACAGATATCCACCTGTCATCAGCCAGGGAAACAATCTGAGCGATATGCAGTGATGGTAGACCTTTCCAGTGTCTGATCGGTGGCATCATTCTGTGATCAATGATTCCGACGACCTGCACAGAAAGACGTGGCAAGAACTAAGCGCGGACGTAGTGGATGATTTCAGAATCGTTTCCAAATTAGGCTCGGGTAGGTTCGCCAGTATTGCCATAAGAGGTAATTCACCCACCTCAGCGCGAGCCTGACCTGCAAGCATGACGCTGGTCTTATGACGGCTGGTTGACCCATGAGATAGTCACTCTGAGCCAACTCCGTTCCGATGCACCCTGCTCTTAATTTTATACCACGAAGCTGGACCCTATGACACGTATGCTTCCCCCAGTCCTTGCGGATGGGAGACTGCTCACTGGTTAGCCGAACTCCCAGTGGCTAACCCGCGTCGACTCGGGAATCGCGCTTGCTTTGCTATCTACTTATATCGCTGATAGTAAGAATACACGAGGAAGACGCAGGGATGTAGTATGCCCCGTCGCTTCTCCGGCTGTTTCGTTGATCGCGGCATCATCAGTGGGGGGAACACATGTGTAGCTGTCTCGCCTATCGATGAGGTTCGCAACTCAAAGCTATGAAACATCTGGACCATTTTCTCGCCTTTCTACTTTTTTGTCGGGTTTCTCCCAGATTAATCAGCTTCGGGTAAAACGGGAAGGGCGTCATGCACTTACTTCTCACCTTTTAATTATACTGGGCATTCACCACGTCACTCTGCAACTCCCTGCACGATCTGCTTTATATTGGGCTCAACAGTCCTTCAAAAGAGTATCTAGGTCTCACGGAGCTTTGACTTGTCAACGGTGCGTTTTGCACCACAGCGTAATATAAGCCCAGCATCATAGTACTAGACTGTATTTTAATATTTCATGAACTTAACCACTCTCAACAAGACTACGATTGATTCTCCCCCATCATGACACCTGAGTCATACATATATACAAATCTCTACCCTGAAACTTTCGTCGTGAATTTGCCACTCAAAGGAAAGACAATAGGCCTCCCAAAAGGACTGCAGCAACACTAGAGATCGTCACCATATTATTTCCAGCAGCGCTACTAGCCGTCGCCGTTGGCGATGAAGCGGTCGTACTCGCCGTGACATTAGCACAGCTAGAAGTCGTGTTACTTGGAACTGTCGCATTAGCAGATAGCGTCAAGTCCGCACACTAGCGGTTCCATTAGCCCTGAGATCTTGTCATGAATTAGGATGTAAAACTAACCTGATATAGGATGCCGTCGCCCCCGTCGAAGATTATCTGAATAGTCACGTTTGCTCCGTCCTGGATTCCAGAGACACCAGACGTTGCGATGTTGATTGGGAAGCAGAACATCCCTTCTCCGTTCGTCTGGAAATATGGTACGACCATCTGATACCCAGACGAAGAGTTGAAATCAGCGAATGAGGTTGGGTCTTGAATCGTGGAGACGATAACACCAGCTACGCGATAGGAGATTTTGGGTTAGCCTGTCTGGTTACCCTTTGAGCGGTGGTGAAATAAACTACCGGTCCATGTTGGGTGTTCGCTGTTTAGGTTGATCACCCCACTACTCATGGGAAATACAGTACGGTTTGAAACAGCGTTGGTATACCCATCTACAATGATCGTGGTTCAGATAATTACCGCTCAACACTAGCATTCTACTGACCACAGAACGTTGGCTCCGAATCCTGAACAAATGGTCCCCTTGGTAGGGGATATTGAAGTTGAAAATGTGCATTTGCGACAGCAGCGAATGCAGCGGTGAGGACGACAGAAATGAGACGCATTGTGCGGGATAGCTCTCTAGGAAGAAGTTCCCACTCATCTAGTATGAACTGACGGGTATTTAAGCCATTTCTGTTGCGAGGAGGGGGAAGTTGAGCCACATGCGAAAAAGTTTTTTCACTTGAAGATGGTCTTGTTTGGCTCGCTCCTTCAAATGCGGTTAACGTTCGAATGGCGAGTCTCAAATTAACAACCCAGCGTATTGCACGATGTACGAACCATTGGGCACCCATGCAAAAAACTGAAAAGTACCCCAGAACTCCATCTAGACATGTCATTGTTCAGCGACGTAAGAATTCCATGACATTGACTGAGCAGCGAGTTTTCTCAGTATATTTTATCCTTGTAGATAACTGCAGCAGACGCAAATATCAAATAATCTTCAAGGTATCTATCACCAGGGGCAACGTGTCCAAGAGTGATCACGAGTCACTAGTTTTTGTGACTTTCGCCAAGAGGCCACTGCCAGTCAAACTTCCTGCTTACGACCTATGCGTCCAAACAGAACCTCGCCGATACCAAGCCCTATGATGACAGAAATAATATATGCACCATTGAAAGTCCTGTACGTCCTTTCTTTGAAATTTCGGACACATACAGAAATCGACCATACTTACATGACGGCCAACATGAGGACGTACGAAAAAGTCGACTGGATGGCTTGAATTACTCCACGTGGGATATCGTGAGAGGGCGTGAACGGAAGAACGAGCCGCCTGCGCACAGGAATGGCACCATCTCTAGAAGTTTCGACGCTATCTTCCTTGCCGGAGCCAGACTGCACCCTGCTCGACATCAGGGTTGTTCTAGCCATTATGGTCAAAAATCAGAAGTGTGAGAAATTGACGACCTGCGGACTCAGCCCTCCAGCGGAATTCTTGAGTGCGCCGATAGGCGGCAAGACAACGTTCCAAGATGCAAAACAGAAACAACCCTATGCAAGCGCCAGCGATCGCACCATGAGTTGAAGGACGCCAAGCTTGAAAGATAAGGTGGTCTGCATTTCCGAAATGCAACCATGGAATCATGTCGATTGACGTGCTACCAGTCGAGTTGGACATGTTTGCACCCACACGGATGGCCCAGGTTGAACAGAGCGAGGCGGGCGTCGGATAACGAAGACAAGGAAGTGGCTGAACAGGTGACATTTTAAAGCAAGGGACGATGCCGTGGCTGCCGATGCTGACAGCACCTTGGGATATCCCGATTTAGACTTACATATCGAGGGAAAATACTTGGAAATCATAAAATGCATGAGCTCTCACCGTAGATTCTTGCCAATAGTTCCTTGGTCAAATTTGTGTCCAGCATGTTCCAGGGAGACAGGAATACATCCGTTTCAGCTCAATCCCAGTGTAACCCCACTCACCGCGGCCTATAACTAACGATGTTGAGGAAATTCACATTGCAATCGGATTATGGTCAGATGCAAGGCACGCGTGTGTCCCACCCCTTATCAGACACATACGTATCGACTCGGAGAACGGGGCAAACCGATCCAAGCCAGTCCATGATTGAGGTGTCATGTGAACCATGGCGACAGAGGGCGATGCCCGCAGCGGCAGCTATAGTATCAGTTTCGGTACCATGTGGTGCAAGGAAGTCGGGTGATGGTGGGATACCGACAAGGGGTTACGTGAAACGGCGAGTGGAGATAAATGAGAGATGCGAGACAGGAAAATTTACAATAATGCGGTGAGCACCGTGGATGGCCAAGACACGGTCGAGATGAAGGAGTGGTGGTAAGGTGGAGAGGAGAACAGAGACGGCTTTATGCTTGTTTGGAACGCACTGGAGAGGATGATTGGGACACGATGCAGCACAAGTGTTCCGAGAACTACGCTCCCACTTGTGCTGCTTCGTGTCACTGGAGAGAATGTGTATACCCACGTCGTCGAGAGAGCGCCTATGAGTGTTGGAGAAGATGTTGTGTAGTGAGTGAATGTGAGGAACGAGGACGTAGGGAAGGAGAGAGAGAGGTGTAAGACCAAGTGCGGCATTTCTGCTCATCCAATCGCAAAATGCCGAAGTGAGAGCCCCCTGGCACTCCTGCTCATAACCACCATGTGAGAAAGTCGACAAGTATCCAAGATGCTGCGAACAGCCCTGGTCAACGCTTCACGCTCGTCCGTTCGACCTGCCATCCTCACGCACAGGGTCGCAGCACCGTCCTTGCAGCTCCTCGCTCGGCACCAGTCTTCGAAAGCCAACGACGAGCAGGCTCTCAAAGCTGCGCGCAAACTCAATGACAAGCTGCAGGAGAATTGGAAAGGCCCCATTCTCACCTACGACCAGCTCAAGCCGAAAACTCTCAGTCCTAGTAACGTATGGTCTCACCTTTCTAACATCCGCAACTTCCAAACACCCTCCCCCTCTCGTCCAGGATGCTTACCTGATCGATGTCCGGGAACCCGACGAAGTAATGCAGGGTTCTATTCCCTCATCCGTGAACCTCCCACTTTCAGTGCTTGCCAACTCCCTGAGCTTGAACGCTCAGGCTTTCCGTAGCCAGCACGGCTTTGACAAGCCAGGCAAAGTCCAAGAAGTTGTTTTCTACTGCAGAAGTGGCAAGAGGAGTGCCTCTGCGTGTGATATTGCCAGAAGAAATGGCTACGAAAAGTGGGTATCCCCGTCATCCGACATATACATGCACACTGATTAACTCTTGCATAGCGTCATCAATTATGAGGGATCTTGGCTTGACTGGGTGTCCCGAGACGGAGATGGCAAAAGTTCATCAGCCTGAGTTTTCAGGAATATCAATTATCATCTCGACTACGTTGTAGTACATAACTAGCATAGTCAACCATCAAATTTTCAAATACCATCCCGCTGATTGCATGGCACGTCATGAGTACTAGTGCTAGCGATTACGTCTTGCTCTACAACTTCCATCTTCGTCCCCCCACTGAAACACATTCAAACGGTTATCCCACAAGCTATCTTTGCAAAGCGGGTTTGTACTTGGTTGTAATTTAACTTGATATTCCAGTCTTGCGCGGTTTGCTATTACCATGCTCTCCCGAACTCTTCCTAGGCTTTTATCGCAACGTACGTTGTCATGTGCGGAGAGCACTGTACTCCAGTCAACGACCAAGGCTGTTATGCTGCCTACCAGGCATACCTCTCCAAGGCATTCCATCCACGCGCTGCAAGGTTGTCTGTGCAAACGAGCACTAAGTACACCTACACCTCATATCACCCACAGGTGGGTAATCTTCCTTTGAGCTCTTGCGCTGGATTCACTAGCGACTTGGACACAGTGACCTGCCAATGGATCGGTACCATGTCCTCGCCGACGCAACCATGACTTCTCTGCTCGAGCGACTGGAAGACCTCCTAGACGGGATAGGCAACGATGGCTTTGAAGTTGACTACCACGTAAGTTGCGGAGTGACTACTCCAGCGCATGAACTCGACGAAACCCGCCGGTGCGAAGCATAACGTCACACGCCGCTAACGGACATCATCGCAGAGTGGCGTATTAACACTCAACCTTGGTTCAAATGGGACATATGTGATCAATAAGCAGCCTCCAAACAAGCAAATTTGGCTTTCGTCCCCCGTTAGGTTCGTCCAACTCCCTCTATGATCAAGCATCCGTTTCTCACCTTTCATTTTTACAAACCCCTCGACGCCTGCCCAACATTGCTTGATGGCGATGCGACTGATCCACCTGCTGTTTCTACACGTGAACGGAATGCCGAACTGATGACCGCTCATTGAAATTGACCTCCCTAACTGAATGAACGGTCAGTGGACCTAAGCGATACGACTACATCCCATCTACGGATGACTGGCGATATTCTCGGGGCGGTGAAAGGATGGGTATTCTTTTGGAACAAGAACTCAGTCGTGCATTTGGACGTGAGGTGAAGCTGGGACTCGAGCGTGTGTCGGAGGCGGTCGAGTAGATGCTAAAATGATATGTCACTCTTGTCGACTACTGAGGCACGTTGGCGACGATTTAAAGGTATACATGATATAACTGTCGTGAATACCCTATTGTCAATATGCTGTATGTGTATGCACTCATGCATGGGGTTGAAATCGCGATGCTATGACGATGCGATGCAAAGCTAGTGGAACAGACGAGGGCTGAGGCTGATTGGAGACAATGTCCGTACGGTGAGTTGGCAGGGATGTCAACTGCTCAGGCCAGGGTCGGTGGAGAAAGTCATCCCTTCCACCTCACGTCTGCGTGAAAGGAATAGTGAACCCAGCAATCTGAAACTGTAGTTCAATGCGCGTCCGACTAACATTAGAAGAAAGTGTCATACCTATTAGCGTCCTCATAACGTTGCCGCACGCATTGGACTTCCTCGACGAGTCCTTGCCCCTCTGCAGATTCAATACAACAACTTCGGCCTGCCGGTCTATCATGAGCAATTTGTGGGGGTGCGGGGTGGTAAGGTGATCCATCGGTCCAAGCTGTTGGTCTCTGTCCCGTTGGTGGGCCTTCTATGTGTGTATGTGCAGTGAGTAGCGGTACTTTAGGGTTCAGGCGCCGATCTCGAGGTAAGTGAGCGAACACCAGCCTGTGTTGATTAAGGACATGTAGCTCATGGAGGAGACTGTTTGTGTCCTTGTACTGATCTGCTGTCGTTGATGGGGGTAGAGGTGATCTAAATACGTCGTGTGCGTCTTCTATCCAGTCCTCTTCACCGTCGCTTTCCCAATGCGGACCAGAGGATTCCAATTCCAGCCATCCTCTCAGCGCACCGTCTAGTGGCGGAGGTCGTATGCGCTGCCGTTTGGAACGGGGTTGAGATGGGTCCACGGTGTGTAATGGTTGAAGTGGTCTGATGGGACCGTCGGGGAGGAACGAAGGAGGGTCACCAAGTGATGAGGGAGGTGGTGTTGCCGGGCGCTGTCGCTTCAACATGTCTCTCTAGTGTCAGACGTGGTGATGGACGAGACGGTCGTGGTGCATGTCACATGGACTCTAATTACAGGGGTGGTCGGAGTACATGAAAACATCACGGGTGACCTCTGCCACCATCAAGTCACATCCACGACTCTCCCCGCGACCACTGACAACGCTATGGCCGACTTGGACGTTTTTGCGGCCATGGGGATATCTGGCTTCGGAAAGGCTGCCAAAAAACGGGACCTCAATCCATCCCGCTTCGACGTGGCGAAAAGACAGGATGTCCCCGTCAGTCGCCCTAACGGACTCGTGCATCTACGCCTCGTGTTAACCATCTGCCTTTCGTCCACAGGAAAAACAGGCTCCTGAATCTGGGCCGAGCAAGACTGCCCGCGACCTTCCAGAGGTCAAGGTCAGTCAAACAGCGCTGGTTCCACGCACAAAGCAATCCGTGCTTCCTGACGGACCAGAGGAAGATGCATCGGACGGTAGCGCAGATGCAGAAGAAGATGAGCCCGAGTATGACCCCACTTCCCCCTCGCTTTCCGCCCTGCCTGAGTTTCCTGTCACTCACGAGGCAACGCTCAAGGAGCACACCAAAGTTATCTCAGCTCTTGCACTTGACCCAAGTGGCGCACGTGTGCTCAGTGGGTCACACGATTACGACTGCAAGCTTTGGGATTTTGGTGGAATGACTTCTCATCCGAGGTCCTTCAAGACATGGGAGCCAGCAGGCAGCTACTACGTGTGTCCGCTCCTTGGCCTCCAATTGGAGCAATAACGATACTCATACCTTGGTTAGGTTAATGACGTGAAATTTTCAAACAATGGGCAACAGTTCCTCGTCATTCCTGCCACTCTCCAACCCAGGCTCTATGACCGAGACGGTGAAGAAGTGTATGTGTATAGGCTCCCTCGCGATTATACTGTATGACAAACAATCACAGGGCAACTTTTACCAAGGGCGATATGTACATCAGAGACATGAAGCATACTGCGTATGACTCATTACTGGTAGTTGTGTGATGTGACTTTGACATTATCGCCACAGTGGGCATGTTGGCGAGTTGACGGGATGCTCGTGGCATCCACGAGACCAACAGGTCTTTATCACGAGTTCAGTTGACTCGACCATTAGGTGAGACTACTTCTACTCTTGCTCTGTGATAGATACCAAGTCTCCTAGAATATGGGACGTGGAGAATAAGCGCAAGCAGAGGACAGTCATTGTTGTCAAGTCGAAAGAGCGAGGAGCACGGACCAAGGTCACAGCGTGTGCCTACTCTCCGGATGGAAACATCATCAGTGGTGGTACGCCTACGATACCAAACCCATAATGTTTTATAATAATCATAATTCTTGCAGCTTGTCTGGACGGCGCGTTGCATATATGGCAGTCTTCATCTAATTTTGTACGACCAAACATGACCGTTGAAGGTGCGCACGCGAAGTCGACGGAGACCGCCTCTGTCGTATTCTCTGTGGATGGCCGGACGGTCCTCACTCGAGGAGGGGATGACACTGTTAAACGTATGTGACGCTTCTCTGAACGATCCAGCCCTCCTTGAAATGCAACATTTCAGTATGGGATATTCGTTCCTTCAAAAAACCTGTGGTGATGCGTTCCGAGACAACGACGCTTTACCCTGGCACGAATGCAGTGTTTAGTCCTGACGAAAAATACGTCCTTACGGGTGTTGGTGCCGCATCAAAAGGTGGAGAGGGACAACTTTTATTCCTCAGCCGAATGGACCTGAGCGTCGTCAAGGAGCTCGGGATGGAGTCAACCCCGGTGAAGGTAGTGTGGCACTCCAAGATCAACCAGATCGTTACGGGACTCTCGAACGGAATGATATCAGTTTTATACTCGTCAGAAACGTCGACTCATGGCGCGAAGCTCCTATTATCGAAGGGAGCACCGAAGCGACCGACGGTAGAGGATATGTCGGATGCGCTCGCAGCACCAACGATTTTGACACCACACGCATTGCCAATGTTCAAGGATGGGGATGGAATCGTGAAAGGAACAAAGCGCAAGAGGGAAAAAGACCGACTGGATCCACGGAAGAGTCGAAGGCCGGAGCTACCAGTGACCGGACCCGGCAAGGGAGGACGCGTCGGGGCAAGTGCGACGCAGCACGTTGTTCAGAACTTGGTACGGGACACGACGCGGGACGAAGACGTGAGTGATTTGGTTGTTTTTGCGTTCGTTTTCTTCGCGCACCCGTTTCGCTGGATGCGGTTTTTTGGGCCCTTCTTGAAGTTCTTAATTCGCATTGCGCGTTACATCACATGACGCGCTTATCTTTTGTGCGACGGCGGCTGAACGGTTGTTATCTTCTTTTGCAACGGTGCTTCACTACAGCCACGGGAAGCGCTTCTCAAGTATGCGGAGCTGGCAGATACCGATCCACAGTGGACAGCAGGTGAGCCTCCGTTTTCACCTGCCTTTGAGGCGCATCCCTTTCAAGTCTCTCGCTGCGGAGTGCCAATTCGGGAAGGCTGCCGCGGCGGAGATTGAAAAACTGTGTTGCGGTGTTTGTCATGATCTGCCGGCTGACGTGGCGGCTCTTCCCGGGTCTTCTTTTTTTTTTCTAGCGTGGCGACAAAACCAGCCCAAGCCCGTGTTTGCGAACGTTTCAGAGGACGAGGAAGAAGAAAAGTAGGACGTTCAGGGATGCATACACGGCTGTATACAGTAGCTACGTTTTTTATTTGCAAAGCAACGGTAGTGTGAGTGATGCAGTGTGAGTAAGTATTTTGGATGGTCCCTGCGCTGGTTTGAGATCGAACCTTAATTCCGGTCGCCTATAAAGACCCAATGGGTGGCTGCCGATTCCCCAAATCCAAAACTCCCCTCACCCTCTGCAAACGTCACGCTGTGTGACAAAAATTGTCACGCGCCACCCATGAACGCGACCGACACTGCTCCCCACAGCGCGCCCACCGTCGGAATTGATGACAAACCAGCCCCGCCCGACCCCACCACCGACGTACCACCGGACGACAATGGTACACGTGATACACAGTTTATATTCAAACTTCCCTTTAGCTAACCCTAAACATAAAAGATTTAATTCTCAACCAGCCCTCCCTCGACTCTGTCCCAAACGGCCATGTCCACAATTCACTAGACTCTCCCGCTGGCATCTCTCCAATGTCCATCTCCCCTTCCGATCCAGGTTCGTAGAACCGAACATTTCTTTGTCTAGCGTCGCTCTTATCTGAGCAGCTTCTGTCTCCATTCAACCCCCTGCTGCAACTCCACCACCGCCCCCAGTACAGGCAGATGTCACTGAAGACATCAAGATGGCAGAGACACCAGAGGCGATCGTGGAGGAGATGCTCGTTTCCAGCGCCGCTTCACCAGACCTCTCGACCCCCAACGATGTTCCTAACGGCAAGATCACCTCTCCAGAGGCTCCCAACATGGATCCAGATGGCGGCGTGAACATGGAACAAGCAATACACATCAATGGCCATGCAGAGACGACTGACGCCAAGCTGGCCACACACCACGATTCGTTCACCACATGTCGTTCTCCTAATCACGTCGTCTCACCTCATCGAGTAGACGCGGACGCGGACGACGATGCAAGGCCTCCGCCCGCAAAACGAGCACGCAAGTTCTCTGATGCCGATCAGGCTTCTATCGCCAATGTGAGCCAAGCCCTTGTCATCCCGTTCTCGCGTACTGATGCGTTTTCCTTGTGACCGCACCCTCAAGACTGCCTCACCACCTCCCGCCACCGGTTCATCCATTCAGATGAATGAAGAAGCTGCCTCTAGTCCTGCCCCTGCACCACTACCAACTCCTGTTGGCGCAGCTACACTTAGTATACAGCAGCATCGGTTCTGTCTTTCGACTGTCCGTTCGTTGAAAAAGATGAAAGACGCGACGGCGTTCCTCCATCCTGTTGACCCTGTCGCCCTGAACATCCCCCACTACCCCAGTATTATCAAGAATCCAATGGATCTCGGGACCATCGAGCGCAAACTCACGTCTTCCAACCCTCAAAAACCCGATATGAATCCTAATAACCCTCGTTATAACAACGCCGACGAGTTCATTGTTGACATCCGTTTGGTGTTCACCAACTGCCTTACGTTCAATGGGCCAGATCATGCCATATCCAAAGCGGGCAAGCACCTCGAGTCTGTTTTCGACAAACAAATAAAGAATTTACCACCGCCACAAGTGGTATGTGAGTGTCGACGGTTTTCGTGGAACAGAGGCTAACTCCGTGGTAGGTCAAACCTGTCGTGAAAATCGCCACTCCTCCCCCACCTCCACCACCCGTCAAGAAAGTCAACCCCGCACCACCCGCACCTGCTCGACGCGCGTCTACCTCCGTCCCTGTGATTCGTCGCAACGATATTGAGCAAGCATCTGCACGTCCAAAGAGAGAGATTCATCCACCTCCTCCGAAAGATCTACCATATGCTGACGTACCAAAGAAGCTACGGAAAGCGAAGGTGGTCAAGGACGACGGTTCGGCAGAGCAGCTCAAGTTTTGCGCTAAGCTCTTGGTAGAATTGCAGCGGAAGCAACACTGGAATATCGCACAACCATTTTACGAGCCGGTTGGTGAGTATCAGGTACCGTGCTTTCATCTCATTACTCATCAGGTCCCTTCAGATCCAGTCAAATTGGAGATTCCGACGTATTTCAAGATCATCAAAAAGCCAATGGACTTGTCCACTATGCGGAAGAAGCTGGAGAATCACGAGTACCTGAATGCATCCAAGTTCTTCGATGATTTCAAGTTGATGATTCGAAATTGCTTCACTTTCAACCCTGCTGGCACGCCTGTCAATCAAGCAGGTATTGAGTTGCAACGCCTTTTTGATGAGAAATGGAAGAATCTGCCATCGCTACGGGAGGCAAGCGAGGAGGAGGAGGAGGAGGAGGAAGACGAGTCAGAGGAGGAACGCAACCGTGGGTCCATCGTTGCGCAAGACAACACCCTTGTACTGATGTATTGTCCGACACAGGTAGGATTGCGTCAATGGAGGCACAGATTGAGTCGATGCGAGGAAATTTACTCGCACTGAGGAGCCAGCCTCCAAAGGAGAAGAAGAAGAAAAAGAAGGAACCCAAATCCGCTGCTGCCTCGACTTCCAAAACTACTACCCCCCGTAACGCCAAAGTTGCTAACGCTGCGAATGGCGCTGTCAAACGGAAAGCAAAGAAGCAGATTCCAGAGGATGACACGCTATCGTTTGATCAGAAAAAGGACCTGAGCGAGGCGATAACGAAACTTGATGGACAGAAGTTGGAGAAGGTCATTCAAATTATCCACGAAGGCGTCCCCGAGATTCGTGACGTGGGTAATTTCGCTCTGTGAAAGATACTCTATGTCTGACTATATCTTCAGAGCACTGAGGAGATCGAGATTGAGATCGACCTTCTACCTGTAAACGTGCTTACGAAGCTGTACAATTTCGTGTTGCGGCCCTTGCGGCAACCCCCTCAGAAGCGTAGTCGCGCAACAGGGAAGGGCACCGGTACAGGTGGCCTCAAACGCAAGAGCATGGACGAGAATGCCGAGGCAGAGAAGATCCGGCAACTAGAGGAGCGTATGAAACTATTCGACAATCCTTCAGGAAACACTACTGTTCCCACTCCCGTTCCCATCCCCCGACACGATGATAGTGACCATTCTTCGGACTCGAGTTCTGATGAAAGCTCAGGGAGTGAGTCCGAGTGATTCCATGTTCTGTTGTGTTTGGGTATTGGTGTTTTCACTCTTCACGTGCGACCGGCGGTGTGGTGAGGACTTCTAGTACGGGGTGGTTATTGATCTCCCCACTCTTACTGTTCTCTCATAATGACGAAGCGTCTTTACTCTTGATCTTTATAACTTTTTTTTTTCCAACCACCTGCTTTCATCACTCTTCTTTTTCCTCGTTCATCAGCATCCGCGTACATACATACAATCATCAAATTAAAGAACAGCAGTGTAGTCAGCTAATTCTAGTCAACCGGTTGTGTTCCGTCTAGAGCAAGTAGAATTGATCGGCGGTGACGTTTGTAGCGATAGTCAAACTACTTTGAAGCACTGATATATGATGAGATGGACGTATAGGTTCCAAGCAAGAACAACAACAAAAACACAAATCGGCGACACACGAATGTACACGTACGAAATCACCTGCGTTTGGAGTTATTTCCTTGCTTCCACTGCTGCCAGCCCGATTTTGTGGGTGCAACAGGTGGTGGCGGAAGTGGAGCACCCAGCGAGGTTGATGGGAGAGGCTGTGGCGATGGGTGGGAGTCGGGAGTCGTTGTCCAACTTTGTCTTGCTGGAGGCGGAGCATTTGAAGGAGTGATGGGAGCGTGACCATGAGACTCATGGTGATTGGGGAGGAACGGCGAAAGAGGAGGTGCATCTTCAGGAGGCGGAGGAGGCGGTGCCTTTGGTGCGGGAGGGGAGGGTGGAGGAAGGACAGATTGAGAGCTGCTGGAATCCAAAGAAGTCCATCCTCCGGCACGAAACATGGGAGCGTCAGACGCCGAAAGCGATCGCAAAGGCGGCAGTGCGGCGAGAGTAGGGTCGTCAGGGGGTGGTGGTGGTGTGTGGGTGGGTAAAGGTGGAGCTGGGCTGACAGCTGACCAGCCTGAGCGCTTAGAATCTGTGTCAGGAAGTTTGGGTGCCGTGGTGACTGCTGCCCAGCCAGCCTTTCTGAATCCGCTAGGCTTTGTTTCGTTCGTGGCTCCCGTGTCGCTTTCGGGGGCCAAAACAGGGGCAGGAGCCGTAGCGACGGGTTTCGCCATCCTGATGCCTTGAGCTCTGGCAAGCTTCCTGAGCTCCTTTTCCTCTCTCTTCCGTTCCTTTTCTTTGCGCTTCTCCAGCTCCCCTTGGTTGACCAAGCGAGCGTTGGCTTGCATATCTTTCAAGCGTGCCTTGTGGTGGTGGGCATAAGAGTTGGTATGCTCGTCATACTGAGCGACGTTTTGGAACTGTTTTTCGCAGAGAGTACAATAAAATGGTTTTAGAGTGTCAATAATTTCCGACTTGACGGCTGCACGTTTAGCCACAACATCCTATCAGTGACAATGCTGTTATCAGAACAAGTCTCGAAAGATATAGCTGTATACCTCTCTAGCTCTGCGCTGGTCTTGCGTTTCTTTGCGTTGACGCTCGGAGTCTAATTCACGCCTCTGCGACACGGTAGTCTCGATCATGCGGACATCCTGGTTGATTTTTCCGAGGCCAGTCAAATCATTTTTGATCTGAAAAGGAATAGGGTCGACTCGTCCTAACAAAGCGCGTCATCAGGTTAGGCGAAGGCAAGAGAGCTTGGCCTACCATTTCCTGATAACCCGAGTGGCTGTCCCTCCGACCAACCGAGTTTTGCGAGCATTGCAAATCCCTTGTTTGTGCTCTTTATCTTGGTTTCGACGGTGATGACCTCTCTCGGAGCCTGCTTGATGTATTCGTCGTACTTGTCGATGTCGATCACATCCCCGGGGGGCGGGGAAGGTGTACGAGAGACAAGGGAGACATTGTCATCCTCACTCTCCTCGGTGTTGTCACCTTGGTCTGATCTGGATCGCTGGAGGAAGGAGGGAGGGAAGAGGGCAGTACGGCGTGTTTTCAAGGACGCCAAGGAATATGGCAGAGTACCTTCAGAAATATGGACGTGCCCGACTCTTCTTCTTCGTTCTGCTCTGGGCGCATCATTGGAATAGCGTTCCAGCGAGCGACGCTTTCTGCAGACATGTCTGCGAACACAAACCGAGTTTGCAACCGTGTTCACCCTGTGGCGCGGCGCGCACGTGACTTTTACGCGGTTGTAATAATCAAGCGGCAACCTGGCGCGTTCGCGTTCGTCGTTCACGACCACCTCAACATCGTCCGCGATGATGAACTCGGACGATTACTTCCCCGATGATCTCGACTCTGGTATCCTGAACCAGCTCGATGTCATCGAAGCGGCACATCGTCCCAAACTCACCCACAATCCACCCGCCCGTCACCCGCCACCGAAACCCGTCCCCCCATCCAAGCCAGCTCCTCCAAAAAGAATCGAGAAAGAAGACTCGTTCATGGACTTTACGCTCGACATTGACGAGGCGGACCTGCAGCGTCTCGACTCGTTCATCGACGCCGCATACAAGGGTCAAGCAGCCCCGGTCGCCGGTCCCAGTAATGCAGGCCGCCCCCCGTCCAAAAGCTCCGTTCAGACAACTCTCTTTGGAGACATTGTCCACCCCCCTGCGTCTACCAGCAAAGCTAGCCCCGCATCACGCGGTCCGATGCAGAGGTCCAAGTCGGATCATCGCAACCCTTTCGGTCAACAGGCCCCTAAAACCAAACAGTGGGATCATACCGCGTTTGCGAAATCTGGCTGGAAGAAGCCAAAATCAAAGGGAAAGCCTAACGAGGACGAACAGGAAGAGGAGGGCGTGGAGTTTGAGCAGTTTCCTGCTCCATTTGTCTCAGGTGCGTGGTAGGTGCCACACCTGATCATGTCAAGACTAATTGTATTGCAGTTGGGTGCGTAACTTAGTCTTGACTCCTTGGTGCTGAAGTTGACACCAACTTTTGCTTATTTTGGTCACGAACTGAAGCCCAGTGAGTGTCTCAGTTTGAGGCACCGTATGGTTGCGTATTTATGACTTCTGTAGCCCCTCCCCATGAAACTCAAGGTGGACATGCTCGAGGCGAAGCATTGGATTTACCCACTCAATCAGCCCAAACGAGATTATCAATTCAATATCGTCAAGCATTGTCTATTTGATAACACATTGGTAGCTCTTCCGACCGGTTTAGGCAAGACTTTTATTGCTGGAGTCGTAATGCTGAACTGTGAGTTTGTGCATACCAGCCCTTTGTACCAGACATAACACAGTTTATCCAAGTTTACCGCTGGTTCCCCGAGGGCAAGGTGGTCTTCGTCGCGCCTACGAAGCCCCTAGTTGCTCAACAGATTGATGCATGCCATCGGACATGCGGTATCCCAGGCAGGGATGCGGTGGAATTAACAGGTAATAACCCGCGCGCATACAGATCACGAATGGTGTGTCCTCGCTTTAGCACTCGAAGTAGACCGCATGTTGACACCTCGCAGTGGGAGGAGAAACGTGTCTTCTACATGACGCCCCAGACACTCATCAACGACCTCACTACCGAAAATTGTGATTCACGCGATATTATCCTCATGGTCATCGGTCTGTAGCAATTCTGTAATTTGCGTGATGTATTTTGCTAATGTTATGTAATGTAGACGAAGCGCACAAGGGCACAGGCGGTTACGCATATGCGCAGGTTATTCGCTTCCTGATGGCGAAGAACCCAAACTTTCGAGTACTTGCGCTTACCGCGACCCCTGGAAGCACTCCCGAGGCAGTCCAAGCGATTGTAGACTCTTTGCATATCAGTAGGATTGAGATCAGAGATGAAGGGAGTCTCGATCTGAGAGAATATATGCACAAGAAGGTTGGTTTTTCTCGTTGCTGATTGGAGAGGTGTCTCATGATAAATATCTTTGAATAGGAGGTCAAGCAGCATATCATCAAAATGACGGAGGACATTGCTCACTTTCAACAACTCCTGAAGACTGTCATGGAGGTCAGTTGAGGTTACTCTACTAAACCAACAACTCTGACTGTTCGTAGTCGGTGATAAAACCGCTTGTGGCCAGAGGCGTTATAGAGCCACTGGACGTCGTCAAGATGCATCCATACCGTGCCACGGCTATTATGCAGCGTATCGCAGCCCAGCGAAATAGCCCGCATGTATGGGCCATGGGAACCCTTTCCATGGTATCATCCATGGCACGGGCTATGTCATATTTGGTATGGTTACCCCCAATTCCACAGTAATGTACGGTTGATGGCCTTTGTCGCATATCCTATACACGAATAGATGGAAGCCAGCGTCACTATGTGCCTTCATTCTCTGCAAGACTTAGTTCGCGACAAGGAAGGTTCCGATCAGAAAAAAAAGAAAGCACCCTCGAAACTCAAGTCGGATTCCACGTTTCAAAAGCTTCTCGCCGACCTTGAGGCAGGCCAGAAACGACCCGGGGGATTTGGGATGCACCCAAAAATGGAGACCCTCAAAACACTTTTGGTGCAACATTTTGGGCAAAGAATCTCTGACGAAGACGAAGAGGAGTCAGGAGTCAATGGTACGCGAGCTATGGTATTCGTGACATATCGAGAGTGCGTGGACGAGATCGTCGAGGTCCTGAATCACGAATCACCACTGGTGAGGGCTACGCGCTTTGTTGGCCAAGGAACCGATAAACAGGGAAAGAAAGGTTTTGCTCAGAAAGAACAGTTAGAGGTACGATATAAAGCTACTGCCTCTGATGTTTTCTTCATCACACTCATCCTTACTCGTAGGTGATCAGAAAATTCAAAGCGGGAGAGTTCAACGTGCTGGTCTCGACGTCAATCGGAGAAGAAGGTCTTGACATTGGAGAGGTAGATATGATCGTATGCTATGACGCCCAAAAGACACCTATCCGTATGGTGTGTCATCTTTCTCTCTTCCTGTTCCTTACTTCCGTCTCGGAAAGAGAAAACTCATGTTTTTTTACCTTCCACAGCTTCAACGCGTTGGACGAACTGGCCGCAAGCGTAATGGCTATGTGCACGTGCTGCTTGCCGAAATCCGGGAGGAGTTAAATTGGGACAAAGCGCACGATACGTACGGCGAACTACAGAAATGCATTGTTCGCGGAGATCAGCTTGAACTGTACAGTGATGTACCACGGCTGCTCCCCGATCACTTGCGACCACAAGTTCTGGAGAAACAGATGGAGATCGAGGAATATGTCCGCGAGCAATCCGGGAGAAAGAAAGCTCCAGTTACAGCAGAAGATAGGGAGCCAACTGTGAGCGGAAAGAAGAGGAAAAGGAATGATGACGTTGACAGAAATATTCCTCCTGGCGCAAGCCGCGGCTTCGTAAGCGTGGCGAACTTGCTAGCCAAGGGGAAGAAGAAGAAGAAAGTCAAGTCAACAGAATTCAACGATACCCTCGCTGATGACGACTCTACGGATATGGAACTAGAGGGGGGTATTCTTGGTATTCGGCGTACTGTTTCTACGCCTGTCATGGCTGAGTCGAGTTCTATCCACAAGAACACGTTGCCGAAGTCACGAACAATGGTCTCGAAGAAGCCCAAGGCATCCGTGGCTGGCAAAAGGGATCCATCGACACTCAGCCGACCGTCTCGGCAGGTTGACATCAACATGGACATGGACCAGGACATGGATCAGGACATGTCTTTCCCCAACCAATCTACCTCTTCGAAGGTAATCGTACGCACGTCACCCCGACCCCCGCCAGCTTCTCCCGCTTGTTCTCTCCGCGGCTCAGGTCCCAATCAGTCCCCCAGATTGATTTGCAACGATGTGATTGAAATCACTTCGTCGTCTCCGTCCCGTTCGACTTCCCCTCAACAGTTTTCCGCTCCTGCCGTCGTTCACCCTGACTCTATGGGTTCATCCAATCGCAAGGGCAAAGAACGAGCATTTGACCGATATTCTATACCTCCACCCCTTGATTCCTCATCCGAAAAGACCAATGATCAAGATATTGTTTGGCTTTTAGATGAGGATGAGGATCCAGACATACAGATTATCAGTTCTTCACCCGCCGTCCCAAAGATGAAGCACAGCACACCACGCTCGTCGCGTTTCATGGAGGATAGTGTCATTAAAGCAGTCGAGGTGAAGACCATCCCAGCCCCGCACACGATGGAATCGCCTATGAGAGATAGGGCACCTTCCACCCCTCCTCGAGTTACTCGGCCCTCACCTGGTCCCACCCCTGATATCCCAGAGGGGTCATTTGTGGTTCGCCCAGCAGGTAGGCGGCGAATCCTCAAGACAGAAACGTCGGAGATTCCGGACATGCTGTCACCTCCTCCGTTGCGCCGGCTGAGGCGTAATGATACGGAAATAATTTCTGGGACAGCCACACCCCCGCTACAACCGAAGAAAATCGGGCGTAAACCCCCGATATCTATCCGACACAATCAATGGCTAGATGGCGAAGCAGCGCATTCAGGAGATGAGGAAAGTGCAGGATCCTCGCACTCGGAAGACGACGTGGAGAGCGATTCTGACAGGCGGTTCCTGAAGGATATAGCTGATACGCAGGTCTCGCCGTCATATGACCAGACTCTCGCTTACCGACAAAGCCTCTTTACACAAGCACCGGGCTTCGTCAATGCGCCAGTCTTTGCGAACATGCCTGCTCGAGGGGGTGGCTTTGTTACAGCAAGAGAGCACACACGCAGACGTCCCATGGTTTCAAGCTCACCCCTGCGTGAGGACTCTGAGCCAGATGAATATGTGTTTGGGAGTTTCGTGGTCGAGGATGATGCGGACCTCTCGTTCGATTGATAAAATGTTATATACTATTAATGCACTAAGTATCCAATGAAAACACGACGTAATGTTTGCTAGAGTATGTCTGCTTGAAGCTGGAATGAACTCGACAGGCTGTGATGCATCGGACGGACTCGAGTGAGCGGTGCTCTGATGTAGCTTCGAGGAAAGTCCACAGCCCCATCAAATCAAAAACACTTCCGATACCTTTGAATTACTGGATCCTAAGATGGCACCTCAGAAAGGAATCGGTTATATGCTCGAGTTTGCAGCACGTCGAAATAGATGCGGCATCACACCGTGGCCACGGTCTGTCTCAGCATCGGTAGTACCCGTGCTTCCACCTACCTGGAATACTGGAGTTAATTCTGTAATCGAATGTCTTGCTCCCTGAGTGCCTCTGAGGGATGTCGACTGAATAGTTTGTCTTCAAAATCCCGTAACAACCGAATAGAGACTTCGCCAACGAGAAAGTGCAACGTATACGTTGAATGGCGTGAGTCCGAAGCTTGAGGTTTTGCCTATATCTATCACCATTGACATTTGAAGTACGTGAATGCGTATGTTAATGTGAGTGGAAGTTGTCGTCGTGTAACGCGAACTCTTGGTTTTGATCCAATGAAGAACTGGTGGGTGACAGAAAAGACAAGAATTTGATGTGATGAAAGCCCATCAGATCTGACGTGCTTCGTTATCGACTGTGGAAGTTCAACTCAATAGGTTGAGAGATGTCTGTCGTGGACAGTGGTCGGTTCGCGTGGATCCAGGATGATGTCAGTGATGATACCTCACGTGCCATTCGCAAGGTTTGCCGCAGGACAAATGGTCTCTGTAACCATCACCGGTGCTCCAATCGCAAGGTTGACGATGAATTCAAGATCTGCAACTGGCGTTTGCGCAATGGTGAATTTTTGAAGCATGGCGAGCGGTCCATCGGTGTTGATGCTGGACATTGCGCTGGATCGGATGAAGAAGATGCTTGTTTGGTAAATCGCAAAGACGAAATTCGTTCGTTTTCACAACTCGATATTCTCCAGCACATACAACGCATGCACAAAGTGACGCGGCCCCATTTGCATGGCGTCTTCGATAAGGACGATGAAGAACCTTTCCAAGCTATTGTCGTTGGCAGCATTGCCAATTTCGCCTCAATGTAGGACCTTCTGGAAATTACATCAATTCCGATTACGGCTCTCTCGCGAAAGCGAAGTACCAGTTTCACCTAACAGCCCCTATCACTTCACCCTTTCGCGAGGACTATAACCGAGCGTTTCATGTTCTCGGAAACCTACAGAGCGCCGCTGCGGTGACGTCCAACCTAAAGGACATGCTCTTCGAAGAATTGGGGGGGCGAACAATCAGAATGACGAAAAACATCTTCGAAAAAAAGGTAAGTAAATCAGATAGATTACCTTATCAAGACCGACCTACCTTTAGCAGACAGTGAAAGCGAAAGACTCGCTCCTTCCCATGAAAAAGATGAGAATGGAGAGTGAAACTGAAGACGAAGAGGAGGAAATGGACAACGACACCAGAAACTGGTGTGTACCGTCCGAATACCAGAACGAGCTTGACATGATGAAACCAAACTATCGTGCCGTTCCGCTCCGCGTGTACAAAGCCAATAAGTTCATTGAACCTGTCCACGTTCCTGACTAACTCGAAAGCACACTCGCACAAATCACGTTCACCATCAACCATACGTACATCAAAAAAGGCCCAGCACAAGACTCGTTTCAAGCTGAAATCGAACAGGTGGAGATTTTGAAGAAACGCAGCATCCAAGTTAACGACCCTTGTGCTAGCCCTTCTCCCACCAGAAAACGAGGAAGGAAGAAACGGAGAAGGGAGCCGAAAAGGGAAAGAGCCGTCAAAACCCGGCCCATCGGATGCTGGTCCAAGCCACCCGTAAACGAAGATCGCACACCGTAAAACACTTATTATGCTTTCAATTTCACTTCAAGTTCATGTATTAATAGAAAATATGGTACAGTCAACTCTCTCATAACCCATACCACTTCTGGCAGCGCTGGTGGCCGAACCATCAATCCAATGGGGTATATCTTATGGGGACAATATGTAGCTCTAAGGTCATACTGCAAATTACCCACTGAGGGTCTTGTGTAATTTTTCGTTTTGCGCGTGCCAGATGTCTCCGAAGGGGTATGGGTTATGAGAGAGTTGACTGTACATGTTTGTGGGGGTGACGTAGGCGGCTTGAAGATTAGTACGGCTCAGGGCGCGCCACTGCAGGGTGAGACACTATCTCAGAGGTCTCGATCAGCCCACAAATAAGTACATAATACATACTTATTGCTGCCATGGGCATCGAGATCTGACGTGACCAAAGTTGAATTGGAGGGTTATCACCACTGGCGCTTGTTAACAACTGAGTAGTGGTTCAAACATCGAGCACAATTCTTTGGGTGAATACGATGGGTCTCTGCACCCGGACGTCGGGAGTTGGTATTCCTGCATAAGCTTGCATACCACTTTATGGCATGATGACCTTGGCAAAGGGCGGCGTGCCTTGGCCAGCCATGGGAAAGTAATACTGAAATTGAACATAGTTGGAATTGGTTTGGCATAGCCAAAGCACTGCCCAGACTCTGTAGGAAGACAGCTTAACGGCTTGTCCTTCTGTTCTACCTTGACTGCTCGCTGCAAATATCGTCGACAGAGCTGCTGGTTCTGTCGTGCCCTTGTGAGGCAGCAACACCCCTGCTGAGTTCAAGGTGTCAGTTGATCAGCCTTGTTACCATTCTTACTTTTCTCTTTTACTCGCTTTCCCTCGAGGTCTTCTCAAGGTCCAGGTTATCTCCGGCTGATTGATTTTGGAGATGGCCACGGTCTCGACGATTCAACCCGCACGGCAGAATTCAACAGTTTCTCCGAATCTCTCTCCGAACCTCCATCTCAATTTCTTCCAACACGGCCTTGCTATTTCGGACCTCGATTTCAAGGACAACAGATATCCCTCCCTCTCTCTCAGCTCAAAATCCACGAACAAACCTTCTTCCATGATTCTCACCTCTGCTGATGCACATGCTCGGGATGACCCCAATCTCGTACCCAGTGATACCCAAAGGCTGCCGTCGGCAGCTCTAGGCCTCTCCAGATCACACACGGCGGATCCCACGAACGACAGACGAACTCTCAACGACGAAAATTATGACATGTCACATCCCTCTGACACCAACGGTCCCCCTCCGTCAACCACAGTATCTTATGCCCTCCCAGGAAACGCTCGTCGTCCACTTGAGCGATACAGCCTTGATGACAACAACAATCATCAAAGCAATGGAACCGCGACTCCTTTGCTCAACGGATCCAATTTCATCGACTCCAAGTTGTTCAACGACTCCTTCAAGTCCTTTGGAGAGTCCGTGACACAGCCTCCCCCGTCACCGCCAACCGGCGCTCGTGATATACCCCCCTCCCTTTATCCTGCTGCCATGCGTCAGTCCTCATATCCTCTCCCCGACGGTGCTGCGGCTTCCAGACTATCTTCTGCAAATGGTTTATCATCGAGACCGTACAGCCCCACCTTGGCTATCCCCATATCATCAAACCCCCGTGCCTATCCCCAACACCCCACATACATCACGCCTGCAGCAGCCGCGCCCGACCCGATCAATCCAATCCTCTCCCCGAACCCTCCACAAGCGCAGGAAGAGATATGTGTCGAGTGTGCAATGAGAGACCAAGACATGGCCGATGTCATTGTCGTTGGTCCTGGTATATGGGATAGGGAAAGCGACATACTCTTCGAGGAGTTGTTAAGAAGAGAAGAGGAAGAAGAAGCTTCCGGAATCTTGCCTTCTGAATGTTCATCTAGAACTCGTGCCAGAGGCGGGCGCTTGACTGAGCAAAATTTGAAATTGTGGACTACGATGGTGACGATGTCTGTTTTTGCGTTGAAAGAGTACTGATATACCACGGCTTTAGACACCTAAAGAGCCGACATCGAGGCAGCAGACTGTCGATGCTTATGTCAAGGCACAAAGGTCGCTGCTCGAGGCCGAAGCTCTGGCTCACGCTCGTGCTATGCAGGAGTCAATACAGCTCGAAAACAGCGTTCGCGACACATACTCTCAACTTCGTCGTTCAGCCTACGATCTGAGCGTGGTCGATGATAGCGCGTTTAAACTCAAGCCACCTCGTGCCACATCCACACCGAACGGAATTGGTGCACACCACATTCGCAGCGCATCTCGTGATATTACCCTCCTTGACAACGGGCTCATCGTCGAACACGTCGATGTACGGCGTGAAGAGAGGGAGGAGAAGGAGCGACGTCGGAGGCAGGAGAAGCGTGAGCGCAGTAGGCCACGCAAGTCATCTCGAGGTTCAGTGGTGGATGTCACGTCGCTCTACTCCTCGCACAGCCTAGCACCCCACACAGACAGTGGCCTTGGCCCGATGCAGAGTTCGAGATACTCTGCTGTCAGCATGAGGCCAGCGAGCTCATTAACAGTTCCCATCGAAGTTCAACCGAGTTTGGGACAGGTATACTCTCAAGCGTCGTTCTCGGATGCACATAGCCCGGGTTCTGCGTCGCCTAGGCGGTCGCGATTCTTTGGGTTCAAAAATCTGAGCTCTGCGTGGCGAAGTCAGGATAGCCTGGCTCCTTCAGGGATGTCAGGGAGTATGATTGATATGCAGTATGTGCCCAGCTCTCGTTTCTAACCTAGTTGTGGCGGCCGTGCACTCATCAGTTACTGCTTTCTCCATAGCGTGGCATTGCAACGCGAAGCGAATCCCCCTCATCCTCGTTCGCCGGGTGGCCAAAGAAGTACGCTGTCCACGCAAAGGCACAGTCAACTATGGCCGCCAGCCGCCAACGAGGAAGAAATGTGCACAGCAGCAACTGACGAAAAGCCCAAGAAGAAACGCAATGGCCTCGCCAAGATCTGGAAACTCGTCAAGGGAGGCCCATCACACAAGGACGAAACCCAGACTGTTCCTCGTGGCTCGTTGCGATCTTTAGACCGCAATGACGATGATTCCCCTTTGGCGCCGCCTCCGCCATTGTCATATCTTGTATCGCGCGGGCCTGGGGAACATCTCAGCGGTACAGGAGGTCGACACGCATCGACACCTTCATTACCCTCAACGACGTCCCCACGAAATGGTGGGTTTTCGTCCGCTGGTATGTCACCTTCCACGGCTCCAACCAGTCTTCTTCCATCACCAACCTCTTCGCGCCCCCCAGGCGGCAATGGTGATGGCAACGACCGGAAGAACAGTGGTCAAACAGACGAGAAGGAAATGCTTGATATGTCCCCAGATGAGAATGGGAGACTAAGGGTGTCTATTCACCCTGTTACGTCGGAACCGGATATGCGTCAGAAGCTTCAACAAGCGACGTTTGCCTCCGCCATGACGCTGCCCAAGTCAGCAGCCTCGCGTCCTCAGGTGCTACTTTCCAGAGAAAAGTCGTTGCCTCCTCTCCCTGGAGAGGTGAAGCTTCGAGCGCAGCATGGTATGGGTGGGGATCCAAGGCCGCAGACGCTCTATACAACATACGATCTTCGTCATCTTGGACAGGACATCCAAGACCTTACACCACCCCATGCACCGTTCCGGGATGAAGCAAGGCGACAATCGTTTAGTGGAATCGGGACACGCCCTAACCTAGGCATTCAGACAATGCCACTCGGTGGTGGTCATGACCGTATGAGGGCTCCCAACGGGATGTATAGTGAATTCGGCGTATCTCGTGGGTCTCTAGGTCGTCTTGGAGACATTGAGGAGAATCCTGCCATCCCTTCTACACCTACCAAGCGCAAGAGCAAATTTGGCTTCGCTACGTTGTTAGGCAAGAAGTCATCCACTCCTTTGGAAACGAACGGATACAGTTCACACGAATTCCCCCGTCTGACCTCTCCCGTCTTCGACCCAACTGATGACAATCTCGCCTCTGCGTATACCAACTCAGTGTCCCGCCTAGGTCCTCGGTTGTCTGTTGCTTCCCGGAAAGCTATCGAAGAGCGGGTCGAACAGGACAGAGACTTCGTGGCATATCGATATCCCTCGCAGACTCAGCCACCAATTGACCTGGTCCGGTGATAACCAAACTCTTCTCTGTGGATGTTCTTAGCATCATAGCATCGTTACCCCTCTATGTTTGCGCTGAAGGGCTGTATGTATATTCTCGACCTATCCACTTCCTTTTGTAGATCTTCATGCCACGACCTAACAACCATCATCTCATTTACTCGATTTCTTCATCGTCCACATCTTATCCGGTTCAACTCGGCAGCCAACACTCTTTTCTGGGACAATGCTTTGCCTTTCCAATCCACTCATACTCTCGTCCAATCCTTGCTCTGGACTATGACTTCACGGCCTGGCTTCGCTCTCCGCGCGCTTTTTCTGTATAATCATCTCTCTAGCCTATAAGCACTCCTTCCGCTTTACCAGATCGGCAGTTCGTTAACATGTTTCTTGGTTTGGTTGGTACCAAAGTTACGGCTACTCCTTTCATACGTGCAGAATATGAGTCCATTCTGTTCCCCATGGGCCCTTGGTCTTCTCATGTCACCTGAGATACGCAACGTCATGTGATCAAAAAACGGGATGATCGCCCGCGCACCGCGACTCTCTCCCACCGGGAATTCTAGCATCAATGGTACGCGAATTGGGACTCATTGTAAACGCTGCTGACTTTCGCAGGCGCCACGAGGTTTATCCGCCGAAGAGAAACGCGTCAAACTCCTCGAGATATTCCATGAATCGGTAGGTCACGAGCTTCACTTCCATTGCAACCTAAAGGCCTAATTATTTGAACAGAAAGACTTCTTTCAAGTGGGTATCCGTGATGGTTCCCCCGCGCCCGAACCTGTTTACCATGTTTACAGCTCAAAGAACTAGAAAAACTAGGACCAAAACTCAAAGGCATTGGTACGCCAATCTGTAACTTCTAATTGGGCGTCTTTGTGATTTCTTGGAGTCAGTCTCACAGTCTGTCAAAGAAGTCTTACAGTCTCTTGTCGATGATGGCCTCGTGCAGAGCGACAAGATCGGGTCCTCTAACTGTAAGTCTACATGAAGGTGGATGTATGCGCTGATTTGCAACGATTGCAGTCTTCTGGAGCTTTCCCTCGCAGCGAGGAAGCATAGTATGAACATCGTTGCTTGTGCTATATCTTTGCTGAAAATCTTCCAGCTACGAAACAGGCTGGACACGGCAAAGGACACCAAGAAGAACTACGAAAATCAAGTCACAGAGCTAAGAGCTGCGCTAGACCGTGAAAGGGTATTGCGACCTGAGAGCGTACGTCCTTTGGTCCGTCTCACGTTATTATGGTCCGACTGTCTTCTCCTCACAGGTAGCGCGAACGAACGCGCTTCAGAAGGTTGCGGAGGCAAGGCAGCAGATTGCGGCGCTCGAGAAAGAGCTCGAGGCATATGGTGCTTGCGATCCAGTCAAGGTAGAGGAGAAAAAAAGGGCAATCATGCTCGCCCACGAAGCTGCTGTTCGGTGGACTGGTGAGTGTTGCGCTCTCGGTGAGGGAGTGGCAGACGTTGATACGTTGGCAGACAACTATTCGATCCTCCTTGCGTATTCTACACGACAGAATGGAGTCGACGCTCAAGAGATCCGTCGGTTCCTGGGCGTTGGGGAAGACTACGAAGATATCTACTGAGTTGGGCCTTGGTGGCATAGATATTGCGTGTTACGTCACCATGCGGAAGCAATTGCTTGTCGGATGGATGAAGTCTTGTCGTAGAACTTCTCTTACAGGACGTCTGTCATGTCTTGCCAGTGTCCCGAAAAGAGCATCGTCGGGGCAAGTCGCCCTCGGCTGATACGATCCGGCGATCCCCTCCTAAGTCGCCCCAGTACTGACACTGATTGCATTCCAACTCTCCAATGGCAGCCTCGCCATCCAACATTTGTTCGATGCATCCTCGCTTCCTCCATTGCGACACCCCCATATCCCCCCCGTCATCCAGATACCAAACTTGTCCCCCGCTAGGTCCATATCTCATGGAAGCACATCTCCCCCACACGAACAACGGGGGACCGAGCCCCAGCCTCTCAGCCGGCGTTAGAACGGAGAGTGGTGCTTCCCGTGTTCAAAACTATTCCTCTCCTCGTTACACCCCGTTCTGCAGTCACAGTGAGATTCTCATTGGCAATTGCGTTTCCCCTCCGCTTTCGTCCCCTCGGTTTTCCGACCATGATGTGCCCGCAAACCATCCATTGCGCTGCAAAGCCCTCTCTTCTTCCTGTGACGCTATCAACCCTGCAGCGCCCACTCGTCTGGAGCTCTGTGAGACGGCGCCTACTTCGGCAGAGCCAGAGTCCCTCCTTCTTTCCTATGGTGACGAACGTTTCCCGCCGCTCCACGATTCTCCTTCATCGACCACTTCCTTACCGAACCCGATGTCCGACGACCTTTGCTCAACGAACTATTCCCCTCGTTTCCCCCCTGGACACCACCTCAATCCAGCTTTTGCGCGAGTGTATTTACTTGGGGATGAGCTGGGGTCTGGTGGTTATGGTTTCGTTATGACGGCGCTACATCGTTGTCTTAAATCAGAAGTCGCAGTCAAGTTTGTGATCAAGGAGAAAGTGCCTGAACAAGCATGGGTCAACCACGATACCTTGGGGAGAATCCCAACGGAGATCATGCTCCTTAGGATCATAAACCACGAAAACATCGTCAAATGTCTCGATGTCTTTGAGGACAAATTATTTTTCTATGTCGTCAGTCTCTGAGTCTCTGTCCTTGTTGATTGATGGTCATGGCCCCTGTAGGTTCAGGAGTTGCACGGATATCCGTGGCGCAAGAGAGAAAAATCACACTCTGCTCACCATTCTTCGCCAGAGTTGTCAACCCCACATCTCTCTTCCTCCACTCCACTTTTGTCCCCCGCAGCGTCTGAATTCTCTGTGACCGAATCGGAACCGGATACCCCTCCTCAAGTGTGCAGTCAACTTTCTCCTGTTAATCTCCGCCTTCCGGATTCTCCGTCAGATGACGATGTCATTCGCGATATCACCGTTCCAAAGAAGCAACCGAGTGTTTCCTTAGAGGTTCCAAAACCCCGCTATTCTCGCCGCCCTTCACACGACTTGTTCGAGTGCATTGAACAGACGAAACACAAGCGTCTTTCGGAGAAACAAGCTCGATACATCATGGCTCAGGTTGCCGAGGCCGTATTCTATCTTAACAGCCACGGAATATGTCACCGTGACATTAAAGACGAAAACCTGGTCATCGACAAGAATTTCAAGGTGTGTATCATTATGGGAGCGTAGCAGGTTTCGCGACTTACCTCTTGACGTCAGGTCAAGCTCATAGATTTTGGTAGTGCGACGATGGTAGATCCAGCCCAGCCCCGGCCATTCTATAACCTCTTTTTTGGTACAACAGCATATGCTGCCTCTGAGGTTTTGCTCAAACAGCCTTATCAAGCTCCACCCGTCGAAATCTGGACTCTGGGCGTCTTGATGTCTTACCTGCTCACTGGCATGTCGCCCTTCCCTACGGAGCAGGATGCCATCGAAGGACGCATCATACTTTCTGAACTCCCCGGAAGGAAGCTAAGCAACTCTTGTTTGCATCTCATGAGCCGATGCTTGGAACCCGAACCCTCTCTCCGAGCCGACATCGAGGAAGTCCGGAACCATCCTTGGCTTAGAGGCGCACTGGATGGTCTCTGATACTACTTCTTCTATGTCTGTAGTGATACCTCCCCCGTTCTGTTCCACCCTTGACATGATTTGGTCTAAATAATAGTCGACTTATTCGTCTTGTATCACCACGGCTTTGGTATCGCATCCAGAATACCACTACTAGATGATATTCATCAGACCTCTAGCTTGCCCGGACCACCAAATTTGCGACTGATGCAGCCAACTCTCCTTCAGCGAGCAGATGTAGTAGTGTGCTCGATGTTTGATTTGAAGTGCCACGGGCTAGCCCGTGGAAAGCCGCAAAGTCAGGCATGGCGCCGCTATTGGCAGATGGCGTTCCCGCGATGGGCTGCGATCGGTAACGAGTATGATTGGCTGCTGCTTCCCCTTCGGCACTATATCTACTAATTTGTATAGCTCTAACTCCTGAAGGCCTGATCGAACGACTTCATTGATGAGTTTTGCAAATAATTTCCGCCCACTTTCATATTCGAGAAGTCGAACAACTCGCGTCGTTTTTTTTCGCCACGGGAAGTATGAAATGATGGTTTCCGCTCATTTGCGATCACTCCTTTAAGGCCGCAGTAATTGCCTGGAGTGATTCATTGTCATTTTCATTGTCGACTTCGTCCACTTTGTTACAAGGCCGGTTCGGACATTGGAGGTGCGATTGATCAAACGTGGGAATAGTGTCGGTTCTTGCAATTATGTGGGACGGAAGAACTGGGAACAGTTGTGGATTGAGAAATAGTGACGTTGCAGACATGGAAGATGTTCTGGTCCAGGTATAGTAGCTCTGGGAATGTCGGAATAGCACGCCCGATGAGTGCGCTCAGTCACATTGTTCTTCCAACTTTGAGTGCTTCCATGTCGGATTTGCAACTACAACCCCCTTGTTGCAGTTCCGACTAACTGATCACATTTATAACTCCCTAAGGCTAGGTCTCGTCGCGGAACAATCTGAATGTTTTACAGTCAATGTTTTTGGCCTTCCCAGCCAATCAGTTCATGGCACTTCGACTTCTCTGCTGCCACAGATGTGTGGACTCCTGACCAACATCGGTCAGGAATATAAACTTTATGGTTTACCCGCGGGCCTCAATTGGCGGAGCCCAATGCACTATAAAGGACGAGTAGTGATCATTGCAGGATTATATATTGAACTCGTGGGCCGTGGCTCCCAAAACCTCCACCATCCATCTATCCAATTTCATCGTCCTGTTGCTGCCATTGCGATGTCCCTCCAATCCGTGCAGCCGCCGGCCTCTGATGTTCCTCCCAGAGCTGGCTCTGCAGCGAAGGCTTCGAAGGGCGCAACAATCGTCATTCCGAGTCTGTCAAGGATCTGCTTAAATAGTGGCACGAGAACAAGACAAAGTACCCAAACCCCCATTGTATGACCTTAGACTACCTTACGTGGTGAGTACACTGGACTGTACCCTGTTACTCTAGCATGACATTGTGATCCAGCAACTTCGACTGTAGTCGAATGAGGGTTTTCGCAGGGCCGCCAGTTGCTACCCTTCACACAGAACCGGTTGTCTGGCTGTTCAGTTCGAGAGTTCTTGTGTCTTGGTTCTTGGAGTCGTTCTGACATCGTTACCTCAGAAGATATCATTGCAGTAGTCTGACCAAAGACCTCAAAGCGCAAGTGGGCCGAGTCTTCTGACACAGAGCATAGTTGATAGCACGGATCTGTACTAGTATGTCTTGTATCGCCCACTCTGTATGGTTATTTTACATCCACTGACACCCGCTGCAGGTTTCTATCGCACCATGGGTTCACACCATCACCGCGGGTATTGTGATACGGTATTGGTGGTGGGTACGGGTGGGATGAGAGCTGCCCGGCCTTGCGGTGTTACCCGTGTGGGCCGTGCAACCCTAGGACTCGCCGCACGCATAGTCAAGACGTACGTCAAGACCGGTTGGCAGGTATCAGGAATCTTTGGCTAGTATGTGTGCAAAACGAGGATGTGGTGTATACAACATCCAAACGCCATGCGCACAACATACACCGGGGCATGAGGCACACAGGAGTGATAGGACGCAGTGCGTGCAACGTGCACCTAGGCACGTGGTACGCGCAACATGGTGTGAATAAATGTGCAGCTGTTACAGCACTGGGTCAGACCGGTCAGGAAGGATGTAGCACTGGGAGGCCACATGTGATGCAACTATCTTCGCCAGACGGTGAACTTAGTGTAGCTGCCGTGATAACGCCTAAACTTCAAAAATAATTCAGTGCATATTTCTCAAACTTAAACCACAGCCTTCACATTTCACACAATATTTAGACCTGTCCTAAATCTCCAAAAATCTGTTGTGGTCCACTGTGGCATGGCTCGCCCGTGGTGTCAAGACTGATTGATGTACAGCCTGACAGCTGACAGCGCTGAGTGCTGACCAGTGATTAGTGACTCCGCGTGAGTTTTATTTCCGTCGAGGCTCGATGTCTTTGGTGGCCGATTGTCTACGTAACTCCCACAATAAGGATGGGTGCTGATCCTTTTAAGACATTTTGCCATCCGAGTGCTTCCAACTCCCGACTATAACAATCTGTTCGGTTTAAAGTCCCTTCAGTGTCCTTGCACTCCCATGACTGTAAATGGACAAGGCGGCGGTTCGTCGCATCAAAGAACCTTGGAAGATGTAATAAGGCAAGCATGATTCTTCTGCTGTGGAGACACATGCTATATGTGTGGGAGCAGGCATTTCACACCTGCTTGGTTTGCAGTCACGATGGGTGAGTGTGTTCTAGGCTAGTATCGGTGGCTGCGAGAGGTATGGCAAGCGCCCCAAACCGTGTTCTCGGGGCCCAAGATCGACCTGGCCTGCGTAGAGATTTAAGCTCACAGTTTTCTGCTGTCGCAGGGACCGGATCGATTTCCATCCTCTTTCATGCCTTCCCATACGGTACCGACTCGCAGGTCATGAAGTTGTTCTCCCTTGCGTTCTTCTTCCTCAACCTTGGATTATTCGTGCTGTTCACTGCGCTCAGCGCGGCCAGGTACATCTTGTTCCCGGGTATCTGGAATCGTATGCTGCGACACCCAATCCAGAGTCTGTATCTTGGGACCTTCCCAATGGGTGCCACGACACTTTTCACTGTTTCGATCACTCTGATTTATGGTACCTATGGTTTTGGCGGTCGACCCTTTGTCTACGCCATATGGGCACTTTGGTGGCTGGACGTCGCAATATCAATACTGTGCTGTTGGGGCATAGTGCACATTATGTTGGTCATTTCACGCGGACTGTAATCATGGACTCACAGCCGTCAAGGATCTCGCTTCAAGAACACGCTTTCGAGTCCATGACCGTCGCCTGGCTGCTTCCTGTGGTGACGCTTGTTGTCGGAGCGTCCACAGGAGGAACCATTGCACAGGCTCTTATCCCATACTCGCCGAAGGATGCGCTCCTCACAGTCACCTTCTCGGCGTGTATGGTTATTATCGGATTGGCGCTCACCATGATGCTCCTCACCGTATACCTCATTCGCACCATCGTGTTTGGTTATTCAAAGGGACCCGCCATTCTGTCTATCTTCTTCCCATTGGGACCAGCTGGGCAAGGTGCTTATGCCATCCTTCTGATCGGCTCGGGATTCAAGTCAATACTACCTTTAACCCAAGGAGAAACTGATGGATTGCTAAGTACATCGAGCACCGGTGAAACCATCAATGTGATATGCGTCGTGATCGCCCTTGCGTTGTGGTCCTTTGGAGGGATGTGGATGATATCGGCTTTCCTCGGATTGTGGTATTCGTTGCGACGAGCTCGAGTTCCGTTCAGGTTGACGTTTTGGTCCATGATTTTCCCAAACGTATGTCAATGTATTCCTCAGATGCCCATCCGGCTGATTGTATCGTAGGGAGTATACGCGAATTGTACGCTTGCGCTGGCTACGACGTTTTCATCTACATTCTTTCGTGTATGGGGAGCGATCTACGCGGTTGCTACTCTACTGTTGTGGATTTACGTTGCAGTGCAGACGCTACGCATGTGTCCAAGTGGCCGGATCTTCGATGCCCTTCCGATGGAGGAGGAGATTGGACGGAATGCGATGGATGGCACCTCACTGGACGAAGAAAAGACGCGGTAACATCGGATGGTTAGGGAACAATCCCCAGACTAGTACTGGTCTGGTTCGGGCTAAGCGATCCGATGATGTATGTACAACCGAGAGCTACCCCTGACGTCTCCTGCAAAGAGTGTTTAGTAGCGTAGTACTTGCTGAGAAACGCATGCGGAGAAGACGAGGTTTTGTCTGACATTTCTCATGAAATCAGGGACTGAGAGGACAGCTAATCGTTGAGAATCTGAGATGTGACTTAAGCATGCCATCGGAGGTGAGTCCGAGGTGAGCTCCTGCGCACACCACTCCGTGTGAGTCAATTGAAGCGAATTCCGAATTCATAGTAATACGCTTGTTGGGGCGGCCGCTTGGAATTCTTGCCCAAGTCCGCACATATATTTAGCAGATGCCCGCTACATTCTCTCCCTGGTCCTGGTATTTACTTGCGGTTCACTATTCGCCATGTCGTCCAAGAAAGCATGGAGTGAGTGTGTCAGGTAAACCATGTCTTTCTCTCCTTCAGCCTTGCCCAGGGTCGTTGACGGTGCCCACAGGCATTTCACTCCCGCATGGCATACAGTTATTATGGGTACAGGCGCAACCTCTGCCCTGATACATAACTTCCCCTACGGTCACGGGAGCCCCCTCATCAGGATCTTCACACTCATCATATTCTTCCTTAATCTCGTGTTGTTCATTCTTATCAGTGTCACAAGTGCTGCCAGATACGCATGGTTTCCGGATGTCTGGTCGAAGATGTTGCGTCACCCTGCCCAAAGTTTGTTCGTAGGAGCCGTTCCAATGGGGTTTGCTACCCTGATCAATATTGCACTCGTAAGTGACACTAGACTTTGTACTCCATCGAGGACTCAATTTGTGCAGGACATGAATCAAGAAACCGGCTTCGGCGGGCTGGGGTTCCTCTATTTCTTGTGGGGGTGCTGGTGGATTGACTCGATTGTTTCCTTCCTGTGTGCATTTGGCATGGTGTATGCGATGTACGTTGACGACCCCTATCTCTGCGTCTTCCTCTAATAGCGTGGCAGGTCGAACGTTCAAACACACAGCTTTTCAAAGATGGCAGCAGTATGGCTTTTGCCAGTCGTTACTCTCATCGTCGCGTCGTCTACTGGCGGTTTGCTATCCACAGCCCTCCACCGGCAGTCATTGACACTTGCCCTTCTCACCACGGGCATTTCCTTCACTATGGTCATCATCGGACTTACTCTTGCGATGATGATGATCACGGTCTATCTCGCTCGGTTGATTGTCTACGGACCACCAGATGCAAATCTGATCTTGTCTGCCTTTGTCGTTCTTGGACCGTTGGGCCAGGGAGGCTATTCATTGCTGGTCAATGGTGCCAACCTTGCTGCACTGCTCCCCGTACATACCTCGGGTGAATTCCCAATGTCCTCGATGACGGGACAACTCCTTTATTCCTTCTGCTTCTGCGTGTCCTACGTCCTATGGTCGATGGGGATATGCTGGATCCTCATTGCGCTCTTGTCTATATTCAGCGTTTTAAAGCAATCGGGTACTCCGAATTTTGGGCTGGCATATTGGGGTCTCATTTTCCCGAACGGTGTATTTGCCCTATTGTCAGTACAATTAGGGGATGTCCTGGATAGCGGGTTCTTCCGGGTTTTCGGTGCGCTTTGGTCATGTAGGTTCTTCGTGACTACCCACTTCAGTCTCCGCTAACTGCATGCCCTTAGGCATCGTCTTCTTGCTGTGGATCACGATATCAATTCGTACCGTCCCTGCGCTCATCGATCGCTCCATCTTCAGTGCACCCTGCCTCGCCGCTGGCCCTGCATCACCTCCCAAATCGGACCCGGAGGAAGGTAGCCCAAACTCTTGCATGTCTAATGAAGGGTTGCAGTGCTTGGCAGGATCTCAAATCAAAAACGAGTAGACCATTGAAGTTCACCCTTTGTCATACCTTTCGGAATCAACACCTTGTATTTATTACCTAGATAATATTAAACTCCAGTTGCTGTGGCCTGCCATTGTGTGTCGTCGTCGTCGTTTCTCTTATTGAGAGTGTCTCTGTGTGGCTACCTCCTGCTCGCACATACTCTTTCCAAGGGCTCAACCTAACCCGCACTGCACTTCATCCCGTATCGACCCTTTCCTCCCTTTCGCACAGTTCGCCGCGTTATCGAGAGTGAGATCCAGAGAAGATGCATTAGTTTTTCTCAGTCAAACAAGGAGAAATCATGCGCTAACGTAGTATATTAATACAAAAGATTGTTACCGTAAATCAACTGTAACTTTTGGCGCAGGCTTCGCTACACTTGTACTCGGATAAATATATCATCTATTCTCTAGAGTCAGTAAGTACTGAATCCAAGTATATTCTGCTGTGTACTAGCACTACTACACCGCCGAGAGTAGTGTGAGCAACTCGAATTACGTTGCGGGTGGCAGTACACGTGCTTGCGTCGTGCGTACGAAGTCCCCTAGACTTGCTGGGTGCAGTTACGTGCATATGCTGGTGGCAAACTACATTGCACTATTCCACATTCGACACTTCCCTTGTAGTTTGGAGCTGTCCTCCATTTAATCTTCCTCAGCATGCCGAGCTCCGCAGGCTACGAACCATTACCCCAGCATGTGGAGGAAGACGAAGAAACGATCAACGGCGGCGACCACGCTCACTCCGCTAAACCCCCGCATGGAAAAGCACCCAAACGTCCATATAAACCAGGCCACATAGACCTGAGTAAATTGGATAATGCATTCAAGAGGTGCGGTAGTAGGCTTTCTGCGGAACTCGGCTTGACTGCGGGTTAGGTGGACAGAATCTATTGCGCAAAAGGTGAAGCGGAAGAAGAAAGTGGAGGACCATTCGCGTAAGGAGATATGGCAGAGCGTTTTTGATCCATATGTTCTGCCCTCCGGAGTGAATGATGGCGCTACGTCCATGGTAAGCTATGCTGCGAGCGCCTCTTACGCCTCCTGAACCACATTCGTTTTGCAATAGGTCAAAACATTGGACCACAACCCCCCAGTGACACAAGCTGCCTTTGACAGGTATGTTATGGTGCGGTCTCGTCTTTCGACTACCACCCACACTTGTCAGCATTACACAGTCGGTTCGGAATGCGGTTGCAGCGGGCATTCACCCGAAGATGATTGCCAAAGGCTCCTCTGGCTCTTACTTCGCTCGCGCGAAAGTGGACGGCAGGGTTCAGACTGTTGCGTGAGTATTAATATACCGCGTTCCAGGTATCTCTGGTTGAACCCACATAGGGTATTCAAACCCAAGGACGAAGAACCGTATGGTCGTCTTAACCCCAAGGCAAGGATTCTGCTATGTGCCTTGTGGAATGAATTCACAAGATAGCACAGACTACGAAATGGCTCCATCGTCAATTCCGTTGGATTATCCCGTTCGGTCGATCTTGCCTTATACCAAATTTAAGGTGATCGTTGCATTTGCTCCGGCTTCCACACAGCTCACGCGGAGTATCTTTCCCAGCTACATATCGGAGGCAGCCGCTTCCCTGCTTGATGAGCGCCTTTCACTGAATATCGTCCCACGCACCCAACTAGTATCACTTTCTAGTCAGGTTAATATAAATCACTTTCACGGGATGATCCGGTAATTCACATCCCGTTAGGCATTCTTCTACGACTGGCTCGATAGAAATGCAGCAAAGAAGGGCAAACCATTGCCAGATAAAATAGGCAGCATGCAGCTTTTCATGCACGGGTACTCTGGTAAGATACCTCTTACCATGAGTACTAGGTTCTCAATTAATTGCGTTCTCTAGATGCCTCAGACTTCTTGCGCAGACACCCGTGGCCGGGTCGTTCATTAGCTGATACCTTTGATGATTCACCTCACAGAAAGGGGTTGCCATCGAAGAAATTCCTCTCTGCACTGAAGATCATTTGCGGAAAGACCGGCGACGAAGAGCTGGAGGAGGAAGACCCAGAGGAAGAACGTGCTTTATTCGATGTCACGGAAGAGAGCGATTCCGGTCGCCCATTCTACTGGTCGAGAACTCTTCAACAGAGCTTCAGAGAAGAGCTTGAAAAGTAAGCTTTCGTTTGGACGAGTGAGATTCCACGTGTTTACGACCTTATCCCTGGAAGACTCGTGATATTAGGTATTTTTGGTTAGTTGCTCTTTAGATACAGCATTTGACTATTATCTAGATTATCTCATGCTCAATACCGACCGGGGAGCTGACAACTACATGATCAAGTATTGCGAAGGTGACCACGAGAAGTCACTGATTGATGTGGCTCCTCAGCTATCTACACGGCCGCAAATGTCACTTATGAGTGAGATTCGACACTCAGACCCCTCGGCACCCTCGCAGTCCACAGTAACCTTTGCAGACGCTGTCCCACCCTCTCAGGCTTCATCATCGACACTTCTAAATGACTTTACTCGCCACCCGCACATCCACATCGCTGCTATTGACAATTCGCTTTCTTTCCCTCACGAACACCCGCAAGGATGGCGTTCGTATACTTACGGATGGCTTTACCTTCCCGTGAGCTTGATCGGCCGACCATTCAGCGAAAAGACGCGGCAAGACTTTTTGCCACTGTTGACTAGCAAAACCTGGTGGGAAGAAACGACATTCCAACTACGGAAGATATTCGCTGTAGATCCAGATTTCCATCCGAAGATGTTCAAGGTAAGCGCCTGCTCAGCGATGTATGCTGACCCCTGTTGCCTAAGAATTGTGTTACCAGAGGCAGCTGGCTGTTATCAAAGGACAAGCTTATAATATTGTCGAGTCTCTGAAGCACACAGTGAGTCCTAGTTCGTATCGCTGTCAAGAGACCTGTTAATTTGACCTTCGTAATCTCATAGGATGAAGGTTGGTTGCGTTATTATCATGTCGAGCACAGTTACTTAGTTACACCTTGACCCCCAGGCCCTCTAGAGTTGACTCGGCGGACGAAAGCACTTGTCTGGGATGACGAGACTGAAGTCATGGAAGAAGTGACACACCCTGCTGGCGCAGGACCCCTCAACGCCTCTCCTCGACCATCAATCAGCACTGTGCCTCTCCCCCGTCGCACCCGCAGTCTTAGCCATTCAAGCGAATTTCCTCCCCCTGTGCGCCAGCGTTCATCTGAGGCGAAACGACCCGTCCCTTTTTCAGCGAAATTTCAGAAGGTCCACCCTGGTACTACAGGGGTTACCGTGCTTGAGCACCTCGAGAGGTTGGATGCAGTTGAAGCTAGTTTACAAAGGCTTGGCGTTGACGAACCCCTGATCGAGGAGGAAGACGAAGAGGTAGATGTGGGCGAGTCCTCCACAACACGTGAACGTACATCACTTCTTATACAAACGGAAGAGGGGGACACGGTATCTCAGGACTTGTCTGCGTCGGTGCCGCTTTCACTCCCTGCGAGTCCCGATGGGGTGACATCCTTACCTGGCGACCAATCGCTTGCTAGTTCCATGACAGAAGAGGACTTGACAGCCATGTCTAAATCTATGTCACATGTCGAATCTCCCATGGCACGGCACATGAGATGGAATAGTCATGCAGCTCGCTCGAGACAACTAGATAACACCCTGGAGTGGATGACCGCAGACGAGCCCGAGCAGCGCAAACGCACAGTTATTGTCGAGGTCAGTGCCTAACCACTACACTATCGGCTAGATATTCAATACCTTCCGCAGCGCCTTGAAATGGTCCAAGCAAAACCATTGTTGAGCTGTTGGTAGTGTTTGGTTCCGAATATCTTGGGGCAGCTATGATTGAGGGTATATAGACTAGATATTGTGGCCCGGGTAATTAATTCCTATCGACAAGTGCTTAGAAGCCAAGTAGAGAGTATGGGTCGGTCTCCACCGTGGGAGTATGACGTACGAGTGTGGCGCCCGCATCTGCTGGCACACACCCTCCAGTTAATCTTGTTCGTCCATCAACGTCCCAACCAGCCATGTCTACCGTCGTGTCTCCCTCTGTTCTCAACGTACATACCCCGGCTTCATCCTTTGCCATCGTGCATTCTTGTCAGTAGGTGGCACACTTCTCACTGATGTCACCTTCTCAGTTCCTAGGTTGTAGTAAAGGACGAGTCGATGCAGCAACTTTGTGACAAATTGACTCGGAAATGTCGCGTAGAGTTTCACGGGCAACGGGTCCAATCAGGATGGATCAAATACGTCTGGGGTGACACTATCTGGAATTTAGATGATGGTAATGCTCCCTTTTGCATTTCTCTCGGCCTCTTGGGGTATGTCTCACTCGTCCCGACCCCGTTCGGGGTCTCTCTAGATAGCGACTACACGATCTTTACTTGGCGTCAAAATTCCCCTTCGAGTTCGGCCCAAGCCACACCAGCCATGTCGATCACTCTATACGTCCACGATCCTGCAAGTCAGCTTCCAGAGCCACCTGCCTACAGAAATCCTTCGTTCTACCTGTTCCACCCCTCTCGCTCGGTGTCGCCCCGATCCCGTTCACGAAGGAGTCTCAAAGAGAAGAGTCCCGCACGAAATATGGCTGTAGGGGAATCGAGAGTCGCAAAGCACAGGAAGGAATTTGAAAAGTTCCACAGTGAAAATGGTGTGAGGACCGTCATGGGTACCATTGGCCCCGTCGGGAACGGTAGATTCCATTCTCTTGCATTCTGGAACGTCTACGCGAGGCTGACTCAGATTTCTATTCCTTATAGTACGAATGCTCCTCAGAAGTGGCTATCGTCATGTATACATTTCAAGAAAATTCGCCCTGAAACACGGATTTATACCTGCCGACGCTGCGCCTGGACATTATGGCTATGGCGGGCTCGTCAATCTCGGAAAATGGCCTATAACACTCTTGCCGGCAGCTACCACCTCCCTCGGACCGGAAGTCGGAGTGTCTACAAATCGCAACTCACAGCCACCACCCAAGCCGAAGAGCGTTTCTATACCCGTCTACCTCTCCGAGGAACCTCACTTTGATGTTGTCCTCGGACGTTCCTTCTTCGAGCGCCGACAGATACGGACCTCGTCCGTTGATCCGACCGAGGTGGTCTGCATGGATACTGGAGAGAAAATCGAATGTGAACTGGTGGTGCTTAAGGATGGCAGGGGTGATATCGTAATTGTAACCTGAGACTTGGAACTTGTTCTTGCGTACCCCTGCTGGCTCAAACATCCTGAAGGAGCCCTGTCATCAAGATCATCTCATGCGGTCCCATTTGTCCCGAGCCACGAAATGGAATAAGGGGGCTTATAGCAAGAAATGACTTCTATTCATTGTGATACCGTTAGGCGTACAGGCTATCATACAAGCTCACTCTGATCTGATACATTGTACGTTGTAGGGTGATCGTAAAAGTAACATGATATCCTATCCTTTAATACTGACTACACTATCGGGCTCTGAGCAAGGTGAAATTAGTACGAGTCAGCCAAGTCTAGAAGCGCTCGCACCAAGGCTGGTGATGCCGCTGTTAGTCAAGCCGGCCGAGCGCATCAACAGAAGAAGGGTGGGGGGGATGATGGCGGTGAAACCCTGGAAGCTGGCCTTAGGATCTGCTGGAGAATAAAGACAAGGTGACGCACCCGAATGGTGGTTCCAAGATCGTTCACGATGGAGCCTCCGCTCGCGAGAACGTCCTTCTTGTACTTCTCGTACGACGGAACATCGTTAAACGTGACTATGAACTCTATACAAGGACTCCTTCAAGAGCCGACAGGTCCTATGAATAGAGTGAACATACTTTGGGCCTCGGACATGGCTAGCGGTCGATGGCAGAAGATGAATGGAGAGATAGATCTAAGGGGATCAGTTGACAGGGTATTTATGTAAGATCTGGCAAGGGACAACTGCGCCTTACCAGAGTCCGAATGCAGCTGTCTTTCTCAAGGTACCAATTGACTATAGTGGCTTTGAAAGCCATCATGCGCTCAAAGACCTTAAAGTTTCGTTGGGGTGACTACAGAGCGCCCGGCAACTAATTATTGCGGATCTCCAGAACAACTTGCAAATATTTGCGAGCTGCTCAATACGGCCAACATGGCATTCGAGGGTCAGGATAAGTCATCGAAGAGCGTAATGGAACGCGGGCAAAGCATAGATATGTCACTTGGAAACCGGCCGTGACCAACGGCGGAAACACTGAGATGGGCGGGCGGACAGAACTAGACCACGCTCTATGGGGAGACTACGAAATACGGGTACAAGGGGCGACTACCCTGTATCTACAACATGCGGCAATATATATACATGACAGGATGCCAATAAAATGCCAGTGGGGCTTACATCACTATAACCTAGTCTCCCATAGGCAGACTATTCGTTCCCTTCGTAGCACTGCAATACTGAATCGATTATAGGCTAGCAGGTTCTTTAAACACGGTTCCATTGATCGCGATTCGTCACAGCAAGAGCGAGCGATAATATCGATAGTCAGACTCAGGGTTTGACCACCAGCTGCAAAAGATGAACGTAATCCTAGCGTTTGGATGACTCTGAGGATGGCTAGGCAAAAAGGGAATTAAGGGGCTTGTCTGCAATCAAAATCTGTTGATCTATGACCGTTGTCTTCACTACATTGGCTGTGGCATCGCTACCATGCACGAAGTAACTTCGACGCCCATGAAGAAGTTGGATCAAGCGCAGGAGTTTTACGACTCAGACTTGGAACATCGTCGTACATTTCCTGAGTAATAGAGGACATAACGATCGACCTGAGTAATGAGCGTGGTGAGACTGATCTAAAAATACTTGAACAAATATGCATACTGCGTGGTTACGCATTAGTGCTGCGCATTGCTGTGTCGTAGTTGGGTGGTTGGCTCATGCGATCGAACGACGGCCGGCCCTGGCCAGCGGGGGAACCTCCAAGGTTCCGGACCCCGGCGGACTGCGCTGGCTCCCTTCCTGGTGCATCCGGAAGAGCTCTTCGTCGTGATGTTTGTCCCTAAAAAAACCATCATTTACAGAACAATTGGTCTCGTGGAGGTTTACGCACTGCATTCAGGGACTGGCCGGGGTAGTTCGCTCCTTCCGCCACAATTCGGGGGTCGAACGAGTTAGATGCTACATGGGAGGGCATGTTGCCCTGCGCAGTACCATTGTTGTCTGACCTCCCAACGGTAGCGAGCGGTTGGAAGGTGGTGTTGTTTCGGGGCGAGTTCGGGTCGCTCCTAGACTCCAATGATGGAGCAATGCCAGTCGCAGTTGCTGTGGTCGCCCCAGGGGATTGATACAACGGAGTATACACAGCATGTGGAATGGCCAACGCAGCTTTCCAGCGCCGGTAGAAGAAGAATGCTGCAGCAGCAGCCAGAACCGCGGCCACGCCCTCGACAACTAGGCCAGCAATCGCTCCAGAACTGAGGGTACTTGAGATAAAATTAGACGACTACTACGTCGACTGCGTGATTCTATCACGTACTTTTGCAAGATGTTGCTGCTGCAATTAACGCACAATGTGTCAACAAGAGGAAACAAAACCATCACTTGGAATATACCTTGGGGCAGGACATGGAATGACACTTGGCGAAGGGGAAACAGCAGAAGTACTGCTAAGCACAAAATCTCGTCAACATGCGGAGCAGATCAGAGAAGCGTCAATGAGGTACTTCGCTATAGTCCACAGCTGTGCATAATCGATGGTCAAATATTGCCCACTCGAGGCGGGGAGGTTAGTAAGAACGAGTTGATGTGCACCGGGGCCAAGATTATCGGCATGATAAACTGTAACTCCATAGTTCGTGGGGTAAGCGTTTGTTGCATTATACCTCACATTGTTGCCACCATCCAATTGAACCGAGTATGGTCCATTGGAGGGTCCCGAGGTCCCAAATAATGTCACAGCCTCGCCTGTTAGGACGGTTAGCTTGAGGCATGGCAATATGTGGGACAATAAGCATGCCCTATAATATGTTGAGTCAAATTATTCACAAGTGAAATTCAAGGGAAGGGAGCATACTGTAAATGTGAATGAAACACTCGCACCAGATGTGTCTGTGACGCTAAGAGGAAGTCAACTTGATGAAATTTTCTTAGCCACCATCACCTACTGGCCAGTGCCATTGTTGAATAAGTTCAGGTTCAAATTGCTGGAGCTTGACGTTATTCCCCATGCAGATTGTTGATATTGAAAGCGAGGATCCACGTCTTGAACTATGTCGGGAACCAACTGGTCACCTGTACTCCCGACTTCGGATTGCCACACGATCTATGCGCTGTTAACCATTGTCGGTGGTATATTACTGACTTTACTGACCATGTCAATGTCTACATAAAGGCCCAGCGATCCCCCGGTGTTTATCAAGTTGACGGTGTGCGTTCCCTGGCTGACATTGGTACTGAAAAGTGATTGCTGGAAGAAGTTGTTTCCAGAGCCGTTGATGCCTGGATGGTTCGTGCCATCCACTTGAACGGTGTAAATCCCGTGGTTTGGTCTGTTGGCGCCATATATCCGAAAGGCTGTTCCATTGAAGCTGAATGTCGCCGTCCCATCTGTGACACTGTTCTTCTGGAAGGTACCCAGGTAGTAGCTATCTCAGAGTGTCATTACCGAGGCCAATCGACACAACTTGGGTGCTCACTCGACGGCGTAGTTGTCGTCTTGGGACGTTCCAGGAAGCCATGTCGCGTCATACGAGATGAGAGGTGACTTGTCATCAATTACAGTAGTGAGCAGAGACATCCCCGAGTCCGGGAGAAGGTCGAATATTGTAGACAAGACGATAATGGTGTCGGATCTTCTGGCCCTGGCTCCGGTATTCAAAAATACTCAGTCATCATGCTGGGACGGTTTTTAGTCGCAGGGACCGCCGAATTACCCGACGGAGGGAGGTCACCGGTGTAATGCAACCGGTAGGATCGATCGGTTTAGTTCAATATTTCTCAGGATTACTTCCGCGTTCGCGTTTGCACTTACTTATGATCAGACATTCGAAGTAGGTATGTAGTCACATGGATTGGGCAACGTAATTACATTAGAACCTCATTTTCACCCGACCGGTTTTGACCTTGTTGCAAAATAAAGGCAACGTACCAACCTCCCCTACGAAGGAGGAGCCGCACCACGAGGTTCTTGTTGGCCCGAGCCTATTATCTCTGTAGTCATGTATATATCTGTGTGCATATCACGTACCTCCCCGTTCACCACCTCGCCCACGCCCACGCCCACGACCCCTGCCGCGATTTTCACCATCACCATTACGCCAGTCGCCATCCGAGCGATTGCCGCGATGAGCTGAGATAGAGTTATTGCAAGATGGCCAGAAAAACCATCAAGGGTATTTACCACGGTCACCACCCCGATTGCCGCCCCGGAAGCCACCTCGCTCCCCTCCTCGGTGGTAACCTCCCCGGTCACCACGGGGGCCTCCGCGCATATTACCGCGTTCACCGCGATGGCCTCTACCTCGTCCACGACCTCCACGGTGTGTTGGTGTGAAACCGTCATCTTCCGTCTGTGGTGCGGTGGAGGAAACATCTCCATTCAGGAGCGGCGCTGACGAGGGTAGATTCACTTCAATCGTCTGAATGACAGGTGTCGCGGACCCAGATGGTGCAAAACTCGCTTGAAGGTTTGCGATTGAGGGAAGACCACCCTCTTCATCTGCCTCTGCCCAATCAATCGGCTGAGTTGAGATCGTCTGTGTATAGCCGGTTAACTACGTGTGTAAGGCAAAAGAACATAAATGCTGACTTCTACAGGTTCGACGGCTTCAACCGCTTGGGGTTGTTCTTCGGAAGTACCATTGGGTTCTACATCAGGTTTTTCTACCCAATCGGCATTGTTATCGAATGCTGGTGTCTCCAACTCGCTCGCTTGCATGAAATGGAAGCTACTGGAGACACTCAAAGAACCAGGAATACCTGCTACTGGCTCATCCACGGGTGCAGCCTCAGTTTCAACAGGTTCCGGTTCGGTTGGCAGAGGAGTGGGCTCGCGTGGAGGATCGAGGAAAGACTGTGCGATACTTAACAATCGGGTAACTGGAGCGAGGGTTAACTGGTCTCGTGACCTTGTAATTCAGAAAACTTACACGATACGCCATTGAGGTCGCCTTCGCCAAACAATAAACCGGAAAGAATAGTACTTTTTGTGTCATTTTCTTCTCCCAGAAGGGCATCGCATGCTGTGAAAATAGCTGTGCCTTCACTGTCATCGAAGTCGAGCACCACAGAGGGAACATCGCCGGTTGCAAGCACGGAACGCAAACGAAGGAGTGTCAGTATTGAGGAGGTCCTTGAGGCATGGGATGCCTATAAGAAAGTGTAAGATGATGTGAAATACGAGAGCCATGAGTGTCATGAAGCCTTGCCTGGGCGGAGGAAATAGTCTCTTGAACCTTGAGAGACTCTATGCGCTCTATTTCTGCACGCTTGGCTGCTTGATCACGAGATAACTCAGCTTCGTGTGCCTAAAAGTGTGTTGCATGCATTGTGGTGGGTGGTTATCGGATATGATCATACGTACCTCTATTGATTTCTTGACGTCTTCGAGCTCTTTGTAGACAGCCTCGAGAGAGGAAAGGGTTTTGAGTGACCGTTTTTGGTCGTCATTGAGTTTTTCATACTCGGTTGCTGCATAGCTTGCGATGCGAGACTGTTGTGGGGTCGGCCGGGTTAACAGCGCAAGCTTTTGGTGAGGATAAGAGGGCGAAAGAAGCATACGATTTTCTTGTTCAGAGCGCGCATGCGCTTCTGCAAGAGTTCGATGATGGGACTGGATTTGGGGTTGAGGTCATCGTGTGTGGGGGCTTCGGAGGCTGGGGCGAGCTCAGGAGCAGCGTTGTCCTCCTTGGGATCGGTCCCGTCGAGAGCCCTGTCGATGGGAGCAGGGGAGGGAGCGTCAGGAAGGGTGACTGAGCCTTCTGCAGGAGAACCTGGTGTTTTGCTCTTCGTGCCGGCCTTGCGCTTTTTCCTTTGGGATTTTGATTGAGCGACGGGGGGAGGGGCACCGGGAACAAGACGGAGAGCAGATGCAACTTGTTCAGCCATGGCGGAGGAATTGAACGTGACAAAGGATCCGAGACGTGGCGAAGGGAATTTGAAGGGACAACAAGGTAAAATTCCCACGACTACTGTTCATCATCGTCATGTCCGACGAGCTCGTCAGACACGCAGATCTCTCGTTCGTCGACGGCAACATCGTCGTACTCGCCGGGTCAGATTATTTCCTCGTCCACCAGGGCCTCCTCGTTCGCCACTCTCAGGTCCTCCGCGAACTCATCAAAGCCATGGACCCCACCCCAGCGATCGAGGGTTGTCCCGTGCTCTCCCTGCCCGAGTCCTCGCGCAGCATCGCATACCTCTTCCAAGCATTGTATGACGGCATGTCTGTACCATCCTTACATACTTCTCTGGCGTGCACTTTGACATTCCCTAGCTCCTTTCTGACGTACGACGGACCGGGCTTTGCCATCGTCGCCAGTCTCCTCCGCGTCCTCACTACCTACAAGGTCCACCGTATCCGCCACGACATCCTGCGCGTTCTCTCGACCTCTTGGCCAACAAACCTGTCCCAGTGGGAGTCCCGTGAATGCAGCGTAACAACCCCCGACGGCGTTTACTCTCCACGCCCCAGTTTACCCCATCCCGTGTCCGTAATTTCTTGTCACCACAACCAATGACTCACCACCATTCTCAACCGCAGAGAGGTCATCAAGTTGGCAAGAGACATCAATGCTCCGTTCCTCCTGCCCTCCGCCATGTACGATCTTTCTCGTTTTGCCCCTAGCGAAGCCGCGACAGGTATCTTCAATGCCCAACTTGGCGACTACATCCGTCTGGACGAAGCCGATCTCCTTTGTGTTCTCCGTGGTCGCGAAAATGCTGCACGCTACTTTTCCACCTTCATCGTGACCGAACTGGAAGGAAGAGCCTCCTCCGCTTGGTGTCTTCGTCGTAACGATCCAAACCCTTTAGCGAAGCGTGCTTGCCAAATCGCCTTCGAGGCAATCACCTTTGAGCTCCTTCGAGACATCAACGGAATTATAAGCCACCGCACTTCCGACCCATTGTATGCGATGTCCGACGCCGAGGCGATGCAGACAAGGGAAAGCGTTCTTGAGGACAGCCCTTCTACCATGCGGACATGCGAGATATGTCGTGCCGAATTCTCCTCCGCAGTCCTTGCAGCAAAGGAGGCTTTTTGGCGAAAACTCCCTACCTGGTTCGGCGTAGATGTACCAAAGTGGGGTTGACTATCGTTTCCATCGCTCCCCGCTCGGATGGTGATCCATGTATCTCTGTGTAGTATCGCATAAAACGACTAGTATTTTAGTCCGTGTCTCTGACGAGATGGTCGTCTCCGCCCGAATCCTAGGCCCAAAGCCGGCTTCTTTGGTAAAAACTTTGCGATCATCCCCTCGCGAGTTCAAACTCCCTGCTCATAACATGATTGGGTCAGAAGAAGGCACCGGAAGCCAGCAGAGCGCCGCAGATTCAGAATTATCGCTAAATGACAGAGAATCGACTGGAACCGAGAGCGATCAGGTTGAAGAACTCGAGGGACAGGACGCCGCAGCGTAGGTCTCATTCTATCCCTTTGGGCGCATACACACTGGTCGTGCCAGCGAAACAATAGCACAGATTGAACAGCTGACGCTCAACATTCTGGAGCAAATCGTTGCGTCACTCAAAAAGTCCCGACGAGATCTAGGATCTGCCGTTCCAACGCAGTTGCGTCGACAGGGCGATGGCAAAGTTGAGATTCAAATCGCAGACAGACGAAAAGATAAACCTGGAGGGTGAATACTAGCACTCGTCTTCTTCTAGCCCCTGCATTGGTAAACCCGTATCGTGTAGATGTGCTTCTCGAGTTCTCCGCTTCCCAGCTCAAAGCAAGAGCCCGAGTTCAAGGCCAATTGGTATGCAAAGGAGAAGTCCGTTCATGTTGTGCTCCTGACATCCTAGCTGCTCCCCAGCCCAACTTTTACGGGTGATGAATTTTGCACATGAGGCCCTCAGCCAGGATCTTTCACTAACCAAACGGTAGGGGGCATTCTCCCCTGAGTTCAGGCAACGAACTTACAGGTTACAGTGATTTATTCTACAAAGATGTCACGCTATTCAGATCACAGAAAACAGTGGACAAGGTAGGCATAAGTAATTGAACCCGATAGCGTCTGACTTAGTAGGTCAGCTCGTGGACGACCTTGCGGCAACCTTGCAGCTCGATAGGGCAGATTTAAACATAGTGATTATTCTTCCAAGACCACCTTTTGTGACTGAACCCATGCATCTAGCGTGCCACCTCGAAGGGCCTCGTCTGCGGTAGTGGTCTAATTATACACCTACTGGATGGCGAAGTTTTGTGTATAAATGATTCCGAGGCATGCATGGCCTCTCGCTCGCCCATTTGATCATGTCCAATGCTGTGATTAGGGCACGCTGATTCCGGCTGGAGAGGATATCGAACGGTTCGAAGTCAAGTCCGATGTTAGTTGGGTTCTTGTAATCGAAAAGGAGGTCACTCACTATTTCATCGAGCTCGAGTGCTATTGATGCAATTTTTTTCTCGGCATCCAGGCGGTCTTTCAGACTTTATGTCGACTACAGTTCACCAGGTACCCGGGGTTACCTGGGTGTGGATTAATCGTCACGGTAAAGGTCATGCCTGTCTCTGTGCAACTCCGCTCACTTTGCCTCGCAGGGTAAAGGGTATCCAGATATTGCCACCCGACAACTTATGAAGACGTTGTCAGACAACCTGCCGGATGAGTGAGCAGCCATGATCTTTTTTGTACACCCCTAAAAGGTTTCCCAGCATACCAATAATGGGACTGGTTGACGGAGATGCCTATGGTCTGGACATACTTTCAGTTTACAGATATGGTAGTCAAAACCTGCGACACGAGAACGAAAAACTCGCTGCGCATCGCATTCAATGGCTTGGGGTCCGAGCCTCAGAGCTCGCAGGGTACGGGGGCGAGCTGGACCATGGTATACTTTCTTAAGCATTCTTCACAGCCTAAATATTCACCTGGATGCACTGATTCCTATCACGAAACATGACGAAAAAAAAGTAAGACGTGTGATACTCGATTGTCATTGTTATTGCTGAGCCAACCTTACTGTAGGCCTTGGCAATGCTGCAACATCATGGGGTTAGCTTACCTGTGGAATGGAGGTACGGGGTTTGAGATAATTTTCGCGCCATTCTCTTACATTTTTCTTTTATAGGAAAGAGCTTATGCGTATTTTGCACACCAGAAGGAAGGCGGAAATCGAGATTTTGGCTAGTGGCGGGTCAGGAAGTCAAGTTGTCGAAGAACCCAGGGGAACGTCGTGCCTTGTGCACTATGTTTGTCACAAAATTCTTCATTTCGTAGAGATGTCTACCTAGCACGAACATGAAACCTACGGATTCTTCTGACCAATTGCATACATAGCCTAGATATACTTGAACGGGTGCTGTGCCTATGTGCTCATAGCAGTAAACAGTTCGCAGTCTCATTTATCATTGGTCTCACTCAACACGCACCATGACCCATGAGACAGTCAGATGGTTTCAGGAACGCGAGAGGTTTATGCTTCCCGTCCTGGAACCCATTTCATCATATTTCTCCATACCCCGCCTGGATGACAAACCCCAAGATCCAATCGTCCAAACCATAAAATTGCCCGCACATTCTGGAACACCGCTGCACAACTCCGAACCTGCCTTACCATCGTCTCCCGCACCGTCTCGTGCCAAAGTATCTCCAGATGTATCAACACAAGCCTTCAAGCCTGTGCTTACATCACTATGGAACGAGGCGTCACTCCCTCACCCTCAAGACGTTGTGAGTATGCCTCTTGTTATACCTCGTGGAGTAATTTAGTGAGCATAATAGGATCGTTCTATGTCATGGGATTTGAATCCTCCTTTGAATAATCGAAACTCTCCATTCTTCACCGAACAACATTCCAGCTTCTTGGGTTCCCTGCAGAATTGGTCAGTCCTTAGTCATATATTCCAGAAAGCAAGACAGTCGAATAACCAGGGCCGGTGACGGTGATTTAGGGCCCAGCCTAGTATGCATACGAAATCTGTGAAAGTCGTTCGAAACACGGAGAACAATCTGTTTAGTTCCCTCCACTTGGTTGTACTGGGAACCTCGTCGCCATTATACGTGTGGGACGTACACTCGCAATCATTCGTCCAAGCGGTGTCATCAGACGCGTCTGAGTTGTTGGTCGATGCCAAGCACAACGGGATGTCACGAAGGTTCGTGATCACTTGGGTTCCCCGTATCCTGTAGTAACATACGCTCGAAGTATCTTGCAACGCTTTCTTGACTTGGGTACCCTCGTACGTCGGTTAGAAAAACTGAACCAGGAGCTTCGTGGGAGGTAAGGACGTCATTCGCGCTTTCTACGACTCAGTAATACGAAGTTTGGAATTTGAGACAAGAGCGTACCCCAGTACCACTGTGCATGCCTTTGCCCATGGTCTCTCATCGGTCCTGATGTTCATTCGAAACCGTTTATCGTGCGGACCGCTTTCCAATGCCACAGGATCTTCTGGTGTCCACTGTCTCGCCACAGTGTGGCTTTACTACGCTGAGCTAGAGCAGGTTGTGATTTCTCTTGCCTCGATGTGTTCTAGGGTACGTGACAGCTGGTCCAATCCGTCTAACCATCGTCCTCATTTCAAAGCTAGAGCATGGACACTATTCCTGACAGATTTTCTGAGATTCCAATCTCTCCAGTCGATCTGTTGTCCCTTGTCTACGAAACCTTCGAAATGCATGTAGAACGTCACTCTCCCCGCGATATCACAGCTATAATGGCGTACATCCTGACAGCCTCATCCAAGCCATACATCCACGCCCTCTGCAGGTTGTTGGCTTATGGAGAAGCTCGTCAGGTGTATGCCATCACCACCGAGAGAACTCAACTCATGGATCTTACATCTCAATTTGAAGGTGATGAGGCCGAGAGTTCTTGGCGCGGTGAGGAAGGCAGCATCGATGTGGATGGTCCATTTCCGAAATTTATTCCAGAATACCTTGCAAGCATCCTCCCAGCGGCTCACAAATCGTTGAAGCTACTCGAGGCTGCTAGACCAAAGCACCCGATTTTTTCTACTAAATCACCTTCGAAAGAAATCTCATGGGTATGGACTGAAGAGAGTATCGAGAACCTGTGGAATGGGGTTGAGGTCAATGACCACAGTCCTATAGCTCCGGCGACAAAATCATCCCAATCTCGCCTAGATGATTCACAAACAGAGCAGTTATCAGGCGATGACGATCTTGTCGCGGAATTCAGAATCTTCGAGTTGGAACCAGGATCCTTCTCATCCTCAGAACGCGACTCCCAAGCCGTCCTTGACGAGCTCATGGACAGCTTTCCGAACACATTACCAAATATCACACCAAGCCCATCCCTCCTATGTGAAGTCATGTTTACGCCTCTCCAGGATCATGCTGCGTCCCTCTCCCGCGCACTTTTGGCAGTGTTTCTTGATCGGTCTTCCTTCCTTTGCATTGATGCCCACCTCGAATTACTTCGGTCTCATATGCTGCTCACGTCGCATTCATTCAAGTCGCGGCTTTCTGCCGCGTTATTTTCCGACGCAGAAGATAAAGCAAGTCACAGTGTGCAATTGTATAATCTCCTGCGATACAAGTCGAAAGGTACAACGCTACCTGACCAATCACGCACGGGCCGTTGGCCCGTAGGATTGGCACCCCTCCTGGTGACCAGAGATTCCTGGCCCCCCGGTGGCTCTGAGCTCAGTTTCCTCCTCCGCACCGTTATAGTCGATTCGCAGCAGAATATTCCCCCAGACGTGGAAAGTACCACTTCTGATTTAGACGGCCCACATCGTGTAATGGGCGAGGCAGAATTTCGCTTGGGTTTCGCTATACGCGAGCTCAGCGGCAGGGGACACGAACGATGGCTTGATCCTCTTTGTAAGTTGATGATTTATTCAGCCTGAGGTACAGCTGATGTAGAAATTTACAGCTATCGAGTACGCGCCTAATTCACTCCGAGACGTTGCCCATATTTACATGCAGCAGAGCGTTAGATTTCTTATATCTCGATTACAAGGTCCCACATCCACTGCAAGTGTTGATCCCGACAGCGGTCCTATCGAAGTATCAGAGGATCTTTGCACTCTTACTTCGCTTGACGCGAGGTGAGTTGGCCGGTATTTCTATGCTAAATGGCTAACCTAGCATAGTCGAGTGTGCGATTCGCTCCATTTTCCGCTTGACACGCACCACTGCGCTTCCTCTATTCCCAACGCTCGCATCTTCCCATAAATTGTTACTCCATTTCCGGTTCGCAGCACACTCATTTCTCGCCACACTTTCCACGTATATATATGATACCGCCATCGGAGGCAATTTTGATGCCTTTCTGTCACGCATCAGGGCTTGTCGGGAGACTCCTGATGCACCGAGTGGCTTCAGGGATGTCTTTGCCCTTGCGGAGTGCCACTCGTCTGTTCTGGACGATATACTCAGTGCTTGCCTCTTAAGGTCGACTCAAAGGGCCGCTGGCGATCTTTTTCGAGGGACGTTGGAGGTGGTTCTCGAGTTTTGTGTCCTGGTGGGTGATCTGAAGGATGGCCGGATGGCAGAGTATCAAGCATCACCCATACTGGATACACTGTACACTTCTTTCCGTAAGAAGGTGTCTGCATTGGTCAGTCGAACGGTGTTCGCCAGCATGATCATTATTGACCTGACGATCAGATGCGGACGTTGGAAGTCATGTTGGAAAAGCACGGAAAAATTCAGGGTCCGGAACAACTGCAAGTCGCATATCCGGAATGGGAGTCCCGGGTGCCGCCGGGTGGGGTGGATTCACTTCGGCATCTCTTGACATGCCTAAGCCAGAACGAATGGTGGATGTCATCGATGCGGACTCGCTGAAGGTGTCATTGCAAGCATGCAATCAAGATTACATTGATATGAGTAATAGTCCAGTTTCCGTGCATGTATAAATCTATAAGCATAAGCTAAACATTCCCTACGAGACGTAACAAGGAGCATAAACAAGAAAACGGCTACATGATGGTAATCTTACAAGATGTGCAAAAAAATCAGCATTTGAAAGCCTCAGCGAGGAGGTCTGGGTCCCGTACGGAAGATGGAATCGGAATCAAGTCTTTGGTGGTCCGCCTGCTCTCCCGAATCCATATTGCGCGTACCTCTTCTTCTCGTGGATCCGCATTGGTTGCTGCTGCGTCCAAGCCCAAACCCCGCAACACCTCCTCGACGCGAAGAGAATCGACGAGTCTGATCTCTTGACTAAAAGCGGCACCCTTGCTCGGTGATCCAAATGACGACGTTCGACCGACACCGCGACGACCAGACTTGGAGGGAGAAAGGATTGTCGAGCAAGGATCGGATGACGACACAATGCCAGATGTCTCCAACACACTAACCAGATCGGAGAACTCGCTGCGAGAGACTGGCGTGAAAATCCCGTTTTCGGAGCGTTCCAGGATCGTGACATAATAAGTATAGAGTTGGGGAAGCTCGAGAATGCGGAGCTTGGAAGTTAGGCTCGTGCGTTTGGTGGGGGTCTTGAGAGGAGAATTTGAGATGGACGACAAGGGAAGCGCAGCGTCCTTCCTCTTTGAGGCAAGGACGATTGCAAGGAGCACCAATCTTGATTGTAAGCCAAGGTTCCGAACCTTTACAGCTGTCTCACTATTGCTGGACTTGATGGCAGCGTGTGGGACTGAGGGATTAGAATGAGAGTTGGTGGAAGGCAGGTATGCCTTGAGCGCAGCCAAAATATGGCTTGGTGTGATGGGAGGCACAGGAGACTCGAGAGGGTTTTCGGCAGCAGCGCTGGAAGATGAGACGGCAAGGTCGATTGCACCTCGAAGGACCTCGAAAAGCGTCCTTACGTCACCGGTCTGAGAGGCAACCTTTTTGGAAAGTAAAGTCAAGGGACCGATAGGCAAGAACTTGTTGAGTTGCTCAGAGTTATCAGCGTCGGACAAGGGTGATAGACGCGCTTGTAGTACTTCGAGCAGTTGGGAAGCTGTGTACGCGCCGAAATGGAGGGTCAAGACATTGGCTACCTCGTCGTTGGATAGATTTGCGGAGACAGCGAGGGTATGCGTGTTTGCTATGCCGATGATGCGAACAGAAGAGTGCTTGCGAGCAAACGAAAAGATGGCGGAGAGGGCATGGGGGGACTTTGCAATATGATCGAGCTCGTCGAGTACCATGAGACTGTGACAGATGCGTTAGTACGCGTAGAATGATGCCAAGGGAAGTCGTACCATCTTCGCTGCTGTGAGGCTAGTATCCTGTCCAGGAGTCGCTTGCCCTTTGCCTTTACGCCTTTTCTCCTTTTGACCAACGCGGAATTCTCGATGTTTTCGCATAGACAATCCCAGAGATCGTCCACGTTGTTCAGAGCCATGCAATTCACTGTTATTACTTTGAGATCTTGGCAATACTCGAGCCCAGCCAAAACAGAGTTGACGAGTGCTGTCTTGCCAGTTCCGGGTGTTCCGGAGATGAAGAGAGACGACTTGAACGGTCCATCGGAACAGCTGGTCTTGCTCGCAGACGCGATGAAATTTGCGATCACGTCGCGTTCTACAGACCTGCCAGCGATGGTAAAGGCGCCGTTGCAAGTTGACCTGAGCAACGCGCGAACACGAGCGTGTATAGGGAGGAGCACGACGGGGGGCATGGAGGACGCGAAGGGAAAGCGATTGTTACACAACGCGTCAACAACGCGTCTCGATCATGTTAGTTAATTCCCACGCCCAATTACTTAGTAGATGGGAAATATTTATGTAATTGGTCCGATCATGATCGCTTTCCATATTTGTCCGGTCACTTTCCATAAACTTTGTCCGGTTGGGAGGTAGACACCGCCAGCACCCTCCAAAATAGCATGGTCGCAAAATCCCACTGCAGGGCCTTTTCCTCTCTACCACCTCGGTCGCCGTCGTGATCAGGATGCCCTTGCTCACTACCGTCATCGATGACAAGTCCCCCCTGATCTCGTATGATGCCACTTGGCTTTTTGGTACTGCCTGGGATGACCAGTGGGCCACCGAGTATGCTCTTTACATATCTCGCTGAACGGGGTCATTCATTTCTTTGACAGCTATTATCTAGGCACATTTACAACAAACAATGTAACAGACGGCTCGGCAACGCTCAACTTCAATGGGACTGCCATCTGGATTTATGGGGCTAACCGGCCAAATCATGGAAGTTACACTGTTCAAGTAGACAGCGCAACCTACTCAGGTTACAATGGCGCCGGGAACAACTTATTCCAGCAATCACTCTTCAACGCATCGTTCAACCAGGGGATGCATACAGCGAAGTTGACAAACACTGCATCCGGAAATCTTTACGTGGACATCGACATGGTCAGTCAAGCCTTCCATAGCACATTTAAATACCGAACGTCGCATAGATCGTATGGCAATCGGAAGTTGGGAGTACGGGCGACCAGCTAGTTGTCGAAGTAGTTCAGGACACAGATTCCCGCTTTCAATACCAAGAACCGGCTTGGGGCACGACCTCAAGCTCCCTCAACTTCAACTTTTTTAGCAATGGTACCGGCCAGTAAGCGACGGCAACCTCGCAGTTTCATCGAACTCATTGTCTTGATTGTCTTAGTGTCACAGAAATATACGATGCGAGTGTCACATTCACATTCACAGTGGGGTTCTCTTCCTTCAAATCTCTTATCAGTGACTTATGTACCGTATAGGGCATGCTTGTTGTTCAGTGCATCATTGCGCAGCTCTGACAGATTTTTCAGGCGAGGCTGTAACCATTTTTGGGACTTCAGGGCCGTCCAATGGACTGTACTCGGCTCAGTTGGATGGCGGCCAGAGTGTGCAATATAACGCATCAAATGCTTACCCTACCAACTACGGGGTCGTGATTTACCATGCCGATAATCTTGGCTCCGGTTCACACCAGCTCGTTCTTACCAACCTCCCTAACACTGGTATCCAATCCCTTAGTGTCGATTACGCACAGCTTTGGACTATAGCCAAGTACTTTTGCCATGAATTTTGCGATTTGCTCACCATGCTGACGTTGTATGCTCTGCAGCACTACTAGTACCCAATCACCGAACCCATCGGGCAACCCCACAAGGTGTGCTCCAAGTACTCATGAATTCTTCACCGTCTCATATTATTGAAGTAGTGGCAATATCTCGCAGAAGTAAGTGATACAGAAATGTGGTAAATCCGGCAGCTGGTTTACTTCATTACTAGCAATCTCAGTTCAGGAGCAATTGCTGGCATCATTGTCGCAGTCGCAGCCGCGGTTCTGAGTGCAGGAGCTGCCATCTTCTTTTATCGGCGTTGGAAAGCAGCTCTGGCCACTCAACATGACATTTACCGAATTTATACTCCCCAGGAACGACCTCCCGAATCCGCCACGGTGGCTCCGACTGGCTTTTCTTCGTCGCTGGAAACCAGGACCAACGCGAGCTTATTGCAAAACGATTCCTCAATCCAGCCCTTTTCTGGGAGGGCTCAGCAACCAGCTAACAACCATGCAGCACAATATGATGGAACTGTCCACATATCCTCCCATTCTCGCGACTCCGGAACTATCACTGAGACAGTGAGTTCACCATTCCACTCCCCAGAGGATGAGGTGCGTCGATCTCGCCTGGTTATTACTCCAATGATGTTGAATCCGCTTCTACACACAGAGTTTGGGACAGAGGCCTCTCCCCGAAGCACCTGGAGGGGGCCTGTCATTGACCGACGAATTTCCAAAACTTGCGAACCTGCGACGTGGCCACAGTATGATGACAGCTGATCGCAGCTCCATTGCAATGAGTGAGGTTCCCCCGCCGAACTATACCCAGGCAATTGGGAACGCGGCTACCGCTCACCATCAATAAGTATCGCCATGCGCGACTTTGCGGCTATTCGTTACCCCTATCCCGATTAGCTTTTTCTCGGAAACGCAGGGACGTTGACAACCACTCACTGCGTTCTTGCTATACATATTGCTCTGTCGTTACTAGCTTATTAGAGCATGGTTGTAATTTGTTGGGTGCTTGTCTTTTATGTATCTAGTTTTCGCCAAAATGCTATATTATGATACAGGACCTCCGCGTCATAACTTCAAACAATATTCGACATTACAACCTCCGGTTTTCCTAGCCGTAACTCACACTTTTTGTTCTGACTTCATCACGAACATTCATCACCAATGTTGGATGACTGGTCCCATACACTCCTCCAGACTGATCCTATGAGGATTTATCGCGCCAAGAGGGATGCCGCGCACCGGACTGTCACATCCAAGTACAATATCCTTGGGTTCATATCCTCGGGAACGTATGGCAGGGTCTACAAGGCTCAGAGCGTTGAGTCCGAGAGCGTCATGTACGCGATCAAAAAGTTCAAGCCAGACAAAGAAGGGGATGTCGTGACGTATACTGGCATCAGTCAGAGTGCAATCCGAGAGATCGCGGTAAGCACCACCGTACTCTGTTCGTGACAACTGCGGATGCGACATGCTATGGATAGCTCAACAGAGAAATATCTCATGAAAATGTCGTTGCCCTCAAGGAAGTCATCTTGGAGGATAAATCCATTTATATGGTCTTCGATTATGCCGAGCATGACTTTCTGGTACGTTCCGTATATTATGCAAAGTGTTAAGCTCGAGTCGATGATCTACCTTATTCATAGCAAGTCATCCACCACTACTCTCAAACCCTCCGCATCCAGATCCAATCTCAGGTTCTCAAATCCTTGGTTTATCAACTTCTGAACGGCCTTGTCTACCTACATTCCACGCATATTTTGCACAGGGACCTCAAGCCCGCTAATATACTCATTACTGCTTCAGGAACCGTCAAGATTGGGGATCTCGGTCTCGCTCGCCTGATCCACAAGCCCTTACAACCTCTTTTTGCGGGTGACAAGGTTGTTGTCACAATATGGTACCGTGCCCCCGAGCTGCTAATGGGCGCAAAGCATTATAATAAGGCGATTGATTGTTGGGCGGTCGGTTGCGTTTTCGCAGAACTTGCAAGTTTGCGACCAATATTTAAAGGCGAGGAGGCGAAATTAGATTCGAAAAAGAATGTTCCATTCCAGAGGGATCAGCTTCTGAAGATCTTCGAGGTTCTTGGCACACCAGATGGTAAGGAGAGTTTTGTGCTCGACGAGAATTTGTCTTTGACCCATCTTTCTTCAAAGAGAAAGACTGGCCTGGTGTTTGCGATATGCCCGAATACCATAATATGAAACGACTTGATGTGTATGTGGTTGAACAAACGGCTGGGCAACCAATACTTACTTTATCCCTCAAGATATCAAAACCGCCTTGCGGAGTGGTGCCAGTCACGTATTCGATCGCAGCAAGGGCACGACTTACTCCGTCAGCTATTCGCGTATGATCCCGACAGACGGTTGACTGCAAAAGATGCCTTGGGCCATAGGTGGTTCCAGGAGGATCCTCGGCCCACACGAAAGTTAGTCGGACCAACGTCCCTTTCCCCCTCCCCTCGCTCGGTGCTCATGTCTCCCCTTCTGATTACTGACAGCGTGTTTCAATACGTGCCAGCCCACCAAATTCCACCTCAACGACGAATCACTCAGGATGAAGCACCCTCAATGATGGGCGTGCCTGCGCCAACGCAGCCTCATACCCAACCGCAAGGTCCAACAGCACACGGACATGGACAAGGTCAGCATATGTCACAGCAATCCAAGCCTGGTAGCACCACTAGTTTCGCAAGCGTTGGTGCTGGGGCTATCCAAGGGTACGCCACAGTCCAAGGCGGGTCTTCCAGGAAGAAAGCTAGACTTGGATGAGCCTATGATGGACGTAGTGTTGAGAAGTATTCCTTGTGGACTAAGGACCGATAATGGTTTCTTGACTTAGCTTCTAAATGGTGCGTGTATGGGTGCATGGTGATTTCGGAATCGAATACTTAATTTTGTTCTCTGGTTACTGTAACATGATCGCTGCACTATTGAAGACCATTAACCATCAAAGCAATGCTACCAATGTTTGGCTTGTAGAAGAGTTCGAGGGACTCCTGTTAGTGTTAGTTGAACCACTTGAATTCTATATAGCGTATGCGCTGTTCGATTAAGTAATCCAACCTCTCTTTGAAGCATGCTAACGACTTGTATGTACGTAGTAGATAATCTTGCTTATTTTACTATTTCATCATTGAATCCTGTGCTTTTTGCTTTGCGACCGGGGATTTGACGTTCAAACTCAACCTCGAACAGTACTGACGCAAGGCACAAGTCTTCGTGCGATGGCAGACGCCAGCTCGCAAAAAAATGGGTATTGGTCACCCGAACTTCTTTGTTACTTCGTTGCCGGAGGCGTCGCAGGTGCTACATCTCGGACTGTTGTGAGTCCACTAGAAAGGCTCAAGATTATACAGTGAGTGATGCTTCCACGTCTGCATGTGCCTTGCTTTCTGACGAAAGTCATGTGAAAATTTGCCTAGGCAAGTGCAGCCGCGTAGTTCCAATGCCCAGTACAACGGAGTCTGGCGTAGTCTTGTAAGAATGTGGGAGGAAGAAGGTTTTGCAGGCTTTATGCGAGGAAATGGGATCAACTGCCTGCGGATAGTGCCTTATAGTGCCGTGCAATTTACGACCTACGAGCAGCTAAAAAAGGTCCGTGAACAAAGGTTCACCTACTCTCTTGCCGTTCGACAACTAAAACTATAGATAGCTTTTCACTAGCAATGGATCCAAGGAACTTGATACCCCCACACGGTTAATTAGTGGTGCATTAGCTGGCATTACCTCAGTCTGTGCGAAATGCTCTAGTTCCCCTTCACTCTGACATTCATACTTGATTTTAGGCTCGACATACCCTTTGGACCTTGTGCGTTCCCGTTTATCTATCGCCACGGCCAGCATATCTGCCGTATCTGCGGACTTCGCTTCATCCTCTACCTCTGGTGCATCGAGCTTCACCCCGAAGGCACGCTACTCAAAGGCTGATCTATCAGTATTTGGTATGACTCTCAAAGTCATGCGTGAAGAAGGTGGTGTTCGTGGATTGTATCGTGGGCTTGTTGCAACCGCAATGGGAGTTGCTCCGTACGTTGGAATCAATTTCGCAGCATATGAGGCCCTGCGTGGGATCATCACACCACCGGGTCAAAGTAGTATCGCTAGGAAACTGATCTGCGGTGCTCTAGCCGGTATGGAGTTATTCGTACTAGTTTTTTGCTCATACTTAATGTACATATTCTATAGGGTCTATTTCGCAAACGCTGACGTTCCCATTCGACGTCCTGAGAAGGAAAATGCAGGTTGTGGGCATGTCGGCTGGAGGGATGGGATACCAATACAATGGAGCCATGGATGCGTTGAGGATAATCATCCGCACTGAAGGGTTCCGTGGGCTGTATCGTGGCATCTGGCCCAATTTACGTGAGTCTATCCTGGTCGAAAGTTACCCTGCCGATGCAACGCTTAACAACCGGATCACAGTGAAAGTCGCACCTAGCATAGCAACGTCCTTTTTCACCTACGAACTGGTGAAGGACCTTCTTCTTGCACCATCATGATAGATCATTCCTACGCGGAAGAGCTTTCTGTCCTCTATCGAGTCCAGACATGTAGAGTTTTGAATGTATATATGATAACAAATAATTTTAATTATTTACAAATAACGTTTGATGGATGTCCAAAATTAGTGTCACCAGGATCCCTGCCTTTTGCATTGCGAAGGTTGTCCCACACGACGAGTAGCGCCGCGTGTACGTTTCCGCTCTTTCATTCCCTTCCGTGCCAGCCTTTGGGGGGCTTCGCAGGAGCAGTTGATGGTCTTGATTGGTCATCTGGTATCACCGTGACATTGTAACCAACCGTTCCGTTGCATTTTGCTCTCAGGATCTGTATGGTGAGTTCGCTATCGTTCATCTGCTATTGGTGAGCGGTCCTGCACGTTTGTAGCCTCGCTGTCTCTGCATTGCATTCTCTAGTCTTCTTTCCTTTGCTAGGATCCGTGCTGACGGCTTTAAACGATCCTTTCCGCTGTAGCACCGTAATTATCTCATTTAGGTGATCCTCGAGTTCATATCTTGTTCGGCTCGATCTGCCTACTTGCTCCCCTCTGCGCCAGACAAAATTACTGGTTCAGCCAGGAATACATCATGGTCCAGAACAAGCAATCATTCTCCACGTTTTCGGCCTCGCCTTCATCCTCGTTTTCTTCGTCAGCTGCTTCGTCTATGGTGCGACCTGCAACACCCCCCTGGGCCCCCTCTTATTCGGGCATCCCAACCGCCGATCAACTCCCCTCACCCCCTTCCACCACGTTCAAGAGTATCTTTGGTGTACCTGCTTCCAACCACCGTCCTCGTTCTTCCTCTTCTACACTTTCAATGGGTCAGGTTGTCAGCCGGCCTCAGGTCCCTACTACCTTGTCGCCGTCATCAGCTCCTTCTTCTCTGGGTGTTTCGGAGTCAACCACCGGGAGTCTGCTCAAACGCGCTTTTGTTGGGCGTCGGAAAAAGTCAGACACGGTGACACCTTTGTCCCCAAGACTTGATAAAGGGAAGCAGCCGCAAATCGAGGAATCATTGCATGGATCAACGGGTACTACACCGCGTCAGCTGGGAGCAAAGCAGCTTACCCTCCAGCTCGCGCAACATGTCTTCAATAAGAAGTCTGCACCCGCATCCCCTGCCATGAGTGGTCTAAGTCTACCACCTCCGCCTCCACCACCTAAGCATGCGCAACAACCGACCCCCCCGTCATCCCGCCTCACGCCAATTCACACCAACATCGATAAACGCACCTCCATCATAACAACGTCTAGTCCCATTGTACCGGCACTGGATTACATCAGGAAGAGCGATGAACACACGGAGCAGGGTGCATCGAAGGAAAACGAAAGGAGAGATCTTGAGAGGTCAGAATCCAAGGATGTTCGCAGGAAAAGCGATTCCACCTTGAGCCTCCATACCATCCGCCCTACTATCGGCAGCAAGACGCCTCGCCCTGTTTCGCTTGCGGAGTCGTTGCATTCCACTCACACCATCGTACCCATGAATAAGCGCCTAAGTGCGCTGATCACAGATGCAGAGTACGTCATGGCCGAGGAAGACGATGGGGAAAGAAATGACGAAAAGGGGCGAGCGTTTAGTCGTGTTTCTCCAGCCTCGTCGTTGCGACTTAGAGATAGGAGGTCTCAATCTCTCAATCTCAGCCCTCCTCTTTCACTGATGGTTTCTGGCCCTACCGCTTCAACCGCAACGATGAGTCTGGAGGCAATAACAGTCACTCTTCCTAGATCGGCATCGGAAGGATGCGAGCGGGAGCGCCTTGTTACCAGAGAGATGGCCACGACGACTTTCTCTTCGTTGCCCTCGGATACTACCAGGGACGCTGCAATGCGACATGTCAGCGCCATCTCCTCCCTGAATCAAATGTCTAATTCAGCTACTCCGCGGGTCGAACGAACTTTACCGGACCTCCCAGATCCTCCACAAAGAACGCCATCACCGCCACAAGCACATTCTCCCCATCCATCATTCCGTCAGACAGCCATCAGCATGACATCAGGCTTTGCGCCTGCCGCTGGGCTTGCACGACGTGCTGTGGAAAGGATGGGTCGGGTTTGGGGTTCGAAAAGTTCGTTTTCGAGTCCTCTCGCGTCGCCGCTTGGTGAACTGTCGTCCAATGGTCGCATAGGACCACTATCTCGTGCAAGTTCAAGCCACTCGGAGTCCACGCATCACGGACACGGCAGGAGGGTTCGTCACAATCCACAGACACCATCTGTTAGTTCCACCACCTCATCTGTATCCGATCACGAGGGACCACAGCTCGGCACACGTCTCCGAGGTCCTGTTCGTGTGTTACCCTCAGGAAGTGTTGTTGGCGGTTTGGTCTTCGGAAGAGAGCTCAAGAATTGTGTGGAAGAGACTGCCATAGACTCTATTCTGAGCGTTCTCCACAGGCAGAACGTGACGCACGACGGACGGGAGGAGCCGGACATCTTAGAGCCTGTCCAGTGCAGTCAGCCTTCAGCGCCGTTAGAAAGTCGCCATGTTTCTGCGTTGGTGGTTAGATGTGCACAGCATATTCTTGCGTGGGGTGTCCAAGAACAAGGGCTTTTCCGGTACGCAGTGCGAAGGCATGCTTCTAGGTTATGAATATTCATTGTCCGCTCTGTAGTGTCAGTGGTCGCTCATCCCATGTAGCCAAGCTACGTGCAGAGTTTGATACAGGTAAGTGTTTGTGATTCGTAGCCTGGATTCAAGATTGATTACTCTGAACACAGGGGCCGATTTTGATATCGTGCAATCTAACCCTGGTGATTTGGATCCTCACGCAGTCGCGTCCCTATTTAAGGCCTACTTGCGGGAATGTGAGTGGTTTGATTTATTTTCGATGCTGCCTGGAACTGACATATCCATTGGAGTGCCTGAGCACATCCTGACAAACCAATTGATGCCCTACTTTGATGCTGCCATGGTCTCGGAGCGGTTGACCAATAACATTCAGGATCCACCTCCACCGAATAGTATCCATGAACTTCGGAAACCCCCGTCACTTTCAACAATCGGTATGCCAAACTTCGGCGGAGCCCATCCCCCATCCGAATCGCTACGTAAAGCTCTCTCGTCTCTCATATCGCGCCTGCCACAGGAGAACCGCGACTTACTCTTGACGGTGACGGAGTTGATCAACCACACCGCTAAGAGGAGCTTGGAGACGAAGATGCCGCTCAGTAACCTGTTACTCGTGCTGTGTCCCAGTTTGACGATGAACCCATCACTGTTACAAGCGCTATGTGAAAGTCAGGGTATCTGGAATGGTGTTCATCAACACAAGGAAAACCCAGACCTGGATGCGATCGCAGGAGAAACCAGTCAATCGTTTGTTGGCTCTTCGGAAGTGGGTGCGGAGATTGGAGATGTTGGAGTCACCGACCGGATAGCTCCGCACCCGAGACCATCGAACGAAAGCAAGCGCTTTGTTTGTCCTCTCCCCAGCCTTCCCACTGCCGATGGGTCGACCTCCATTCCATCCTCCTCATCGACCTGCGAGCCTTTGGGACAGCGTGTTAGCGGTCGTGATGGAACCTCCCACGTCCCACTTGACGCTGAGACATTATCATCATCATTCTCTACAACAGACGATAGCTCGTCGATTTCCTATCTATCGCAAAGTGGCCGCCCAGTCACCCCCACATCTTTGAATTTCAAGTTAACCAACCCATACTCCCCACCTTCCCTGTCATGTTCGACTGATTCTTTGTCCGTTCCTTCGTTGTCATCAGGGTCACCGATGCAACTGGTCAAACCACTAACACTTGTGGATGAGTGTAGTGAACAACAATCCTCCAACTCTCCCCATTCCCCTGACATTGCAGAACCTATTCCCCTCCCGATGCCGAATTTGCGGCCCACCCAAACCCCTTTGGAAACTCAGTTCCAATTTCCCGGACCACGGGACAGTGTCACCCGATTTCCACTCATACATCGTAAATCTACCCCGTCCATTTCTTTTTCTTCTTCTATCTCGGCGGAGGCCCGGTCAGCTTCCGTGGCTTCTCGTGCGAGGCGATTGAAGAAGCCCTCGTTACACCTGCTCTTTTCCAAACACTCTCCGTCTCCCATTTCGTCACCTACGCCACAGTCGCCGGTGGCCGCCAGTGCCCTTGTGACATTACAGGAGGGTGCTTTACGGTCGTCGTCTGCGTCCGAGTCCTCTCCTGATTCCATGGTTACAGCTCCGCAGTCGTCCCGATTTAGCTACCCGCCAGTATTGAATACGGCGATCGATGAGTCTTCGATTTCGCTTGCATTAGGCATTGAGGGTGACGGGGAAGGCCGTGTCACTTCTGTCGGACATGCCACTAAAAATGGTATGACGGATTCGCAGGGATCGATAGGGCCTGATGCATCCCTTCGCCGTAGTCTCCCTAGGGAGACCGGTAAAGATGCCCATGCCCAATTCCGTCACTTGGACGTTGCTCTACCAGAAGAGGAGCAATTCGGGGAATATAACTGGACACAAAGCGTATTGATGGCGGCTGGGGAGCCAAGCTGGTGACAGGGCTTATTTTCCAACGGACTGCGTGAATCACTTCATCTACATACCGGACTCTAGTTGTTATATGATCTGCAGGCGGGTCTCTACATAATTCTGCAGCCTTAATTAGTTTTGTCATTTCGACTATCAGTCCACCCCGGAATGATATTTTCGAATACATACCCTTTTTCTTCTTCCGACCCAGGCATTTATCGATAGTGTGCAGATTTGGATAAAGGCTATATGACGTCAGATAAAGTCTAGCCCAGGTCTCGGAGCCAAGAAGATAAAAGACCAGTGGTGAATTTCATCGGTCATTACCTTCACACCTTTTTTTCCTTCATGGCTTCCAGTTCCGTCAAAGCGATACAAGAGAAACTCTTCAGAGGCGGCGACGATTCCAATGGCCCAGGATCAAGCGACTCAGACCCTCGCGACCACCGTCTTACCATTCAGATTCCTAAATCAGCAGCATCAAAATCAGAGGCCCCCCCGACAAAGGCCTCAAAGGAGAGCCCACGTGGTGCAAATGCGTCACTGGATAGTGACGCCATCCAAGAAAGTTACCGCCAACGATTAAGTGATAAGTTGGGCGTCAACTACCAAGGTGCAGAGAGGCACCGTCTACAACAGGATGATGCCCGGCTTCGCCATTGGAAACGATGGGGACCATATCTCAGCGATCGACAGTGGGTAAGCCTACTAATCCAGCAGTCGCCATCCTTTGATACTCATATCAGTTGCTCCAGGCAACGGTCCGAGAGGACTATTCGGAAAATGGTGACGCTTGGAGTCATTTCCCCCACGAACACGCCCGATCTCGTGCTTATCGATGGGGCGAAGATGGCATTGGCGGTATCTCGGATAATCATCAACGACTTTGTTTTTCGCTCTCCTTATGGAATGGCGAGGATCGTATGTTGAAGGAACGTCTTTTTGGCGTCACAGGTCATCAGGGGAACCACGGCGAAGACGTCAAGGAACTCTACTATTATTTAGACTCAACACCTTCTCATTCCTACATGAAATTTTTATACAAGTATCCTCAACGCAAGTATCCCTACGAAGAACTCGTGACAGAGAATGTCCATCGGGATCGAAATGTGGCAGAGTACGAGATCCTAGATTCTGACGCCTTTGAAAACGACCGATATTGGGATGTCTTTATGGAGGTTTGTATTTTTTGCTCCCGCTCAGGGCCACTGGTCTGAACTATCTTTCGCAGTACGCAAAAGATGAAGATGACCCGAACAGCCTTTATGTGCGGATCACCAGCTACAATCGCGGTCCAGAACCTGCAACGCTCCATATCATTCCCCAACTGTGGTTCCGCAATGCATGGTCGTGGCCCGCTGTTAAGCCCCCAATGCCATCCCTCGTTGGCTCCGTCACGGAGAACGACATCCAATATATCAAGATAAGACACCCAACTATGGAGAGGTACTTTATGTACTGTTTACCCTCTCCACCATCCGTCAATGCAGAAGGTGTATTCGTCACGGATGAGGATGTCGTCATTCAACCTGAACTCATCTTCACGGAGAATGACACCAACTTTCGCCGTCTTTATGGAGGGCAAAACATGTCGCCATACGTCAAGGATGCTTTTCACGATCATATTATCCCGTGTCATCGACCTGTCTCTGAGTCAAATTGTTCGGTTTTCGAAGGAAACGATCGCGAGGGGACGCACCAGCCGATCCCAACATATACTTCACAGCAACCTCCTTTTGTCAACCCAGAAAAACGAGGCACGAAATCCGCGGCGCATTATGTTTTCCAGAATGTCCCGGCCAACGGTGGGTGCGCGGTTGTGCGCTTGAGATTGACTCCGCAGTCTGTGTCGAAAATCTCGAACCTGGATGATGAAGGCGCCTTTGATGGAGTGATAGAGGAACGACGCGAAGAAGCTGATGAATTCTACAATTCGCTTGTATTCGGCCCGATGAGCGATGATTTTAAGCAAATAATGAGGCAGGCCTTGGGAGGTATGTTGTGGACGAAACAATACTACTACTTCGTACAGAAGGAGTGGATTGAAGGCGATCCTGCACAACCCCCACCGCCCCCCGGACGTAAACACATCCGCAATAAAGTATGTCTTCTCGATCGGTTACTAGTCTGCATTAAACTGCTCGCTAGGATTGGCGCCATATGCACATCGAGGATATTCTTTCCATGCCCGACAAGTGAGTACTTTTTATCTGTTCGTCTTACAACCTGATAAGTGATTTGCCAGGTGGGAGTATCCATTTTTTGCCGCGTGGGATACTGCCTTCCACTGCATACCCCTCGCTGTCGTTGATGCCACCTTCGCCAAGAAGCAATTAGACATTCTAACTAGGGAGTGGTATATGAAGCCGGACGGGCAGATTCCCGCATATGAGTGGAATTTCTCGGATGTGAATCCTCCTGTACATGCTTGGTGAGTCTGGTTTCCGCTAAATTGGTACAAACAATCGATTTGACGGACTCCAGGGCGACATTTAGAGTTTTCAAGATAGAACGTAAACTCACAGGACGGGAGGATATACCCTTTTTAGAGAGGGTGTTCCAGAAGCTACTACTCAATTTCACATGGTCCGTAGCGTGCGTTCACAGGAGGTTAAGTTGATCACGGTTATCTATCTAGGTGGGTAAATAGAAAGGACTCCGGGGGACACAATGTCTTTGAAGGGGGTTTCCTCGGGCTCGATAATATTGGCGTTTTCAACCGTTCCGAGCCACTTCCAACAGGGGGAAATTTACGTCAGGCGGATGGCACTGCTTGGATGGCATCTTATTGTTTGAACATGTAAGTCTGACGCCATATATCCTTGGAGGTTTCGTTGATGGCGTCCAGGTTGAATATGGCCCTTGAGCTCGCGAAGCACAATGCAGTGTATGAGGACATCGCCTCCAAGTTCTTTGAGGTACGTGGAATTGTCCATGGAAGTTCTATTTCCCTGACCAACCTCAGCACTTCATCTTTATCGCTGATGCTATGACATATATGTCAGGAGATGACGAGCTGAGCCTTTGGAATGAAGAAGACGGAATGTATTATGATGTCATTCAGTTCGGACCCGGAAATTCGATCCAGTTGCCTGTGCGCAGCCTTGTTGGCCTCATCCCCCTTTATGCAACCCTTGTTCTGGAGCCTGCCGTTCTTAGACGGTTTCCAGGTTTCAAGAAGCGTATGGAGTGGTTTATCGATCACAGACCCGAGGTGTCGGCTCGGAATATGGCGAATATGAAGGGTAATGTGATAGCCCTCATCTCACCCTTGGTTTTCTCAGCATTTCATAGTCAGTGGTAGGGGCGAGCGACGTCTGCTTGCGCTTGCCAGCAAGGAGAGGCTTGTCCGCATTTTAGAGAAGATGCTAGATGAGAACGAGTTCTTGAGTGAATACGGTATTCGATCGTACGCCAGGTTGCGACTCCCCTTGCCCAATATCTCATGGAATGTCGTTTAGTTTGTCAAAGTTGCACAGGGATAAACCTTGGGGGATGAATGTCCACGGAGAGCGGCATGAAGTCAGGTACTGGCCTGGCGATTCTCACTCCGGGATGTTTGGTGGGAACTCTAACTGGCGTGGACCAATCTGTGAGGACTCAATCACACTCCGGGTGCAAGAACTCACGGTCTACCCAGGGCTTGCTGTCAATTTCCTCCTCATAGAAAGCCTTCAAAGGTTTTACCAGTACTATGGGGACGACCTTCAGGTCGAATGTCCTACCGGAAGCGGCGAATACATGAACCTCGTCGAGGTCGCAGAAGAAATCCAACACCGTATTATCCACATCTTTGGGCGCGATGTTGACGGCAGAAGGGCCACTAATGGTGGTAATCCGAAGTTAGACAGTGATCCACATTTCCGTGATTATGTCTGGTTTTACGAAGTGAGGGACATTCAATCCCCTTTATCCATAGTTACTGATAGCACTATTCTGCTAGTTTTTCCATGCAGATAGCGGTCGAGGACTTGGAGCATCACATCAGACAGGATGGTGAGAATGTTCGAGTTGGAGAGCTCGTGCGTTATGATTTATCACACCATTCTTCACCAGGTCAGGCCTAGTTGCCTATCATATCTTGCAGAGCGGAGTGACATGCCGGTTACCAAGAACACCACGGAGTAAGCTTTCCTCTACCAAGAAACTTTTTTTTGACCGTTCTATTGAAGCTCCCCGGAGCGTGGTTAACCACTACTTTGATGTAAGTCGCCCAAGCTGTATCTTTCAGCCCACTTTATTCACGCGATGTGCAGGAAACCATTGATGGGCAGTCAGAATACGGGGATGATGCTCGCTCTTTACATAGCGCCATGAGTACCATGGACTTGCACACCCTAGGGGACTTGTCACCTGAAGCATTGTAGAGCTGTACAACATGTCAAGCTAGATGTCCGTCGAATGTCATAGATTGGAGCCCTTGCTCGAGCGATTGTTCATTGGTAACCAATAATCATAATATAATAGGACCCGTAGCAATGAGTGCAGTGTTCTATCGAGTGATACATGATCGATGTTCCTCCATGTTTTAGATGTAATGCTCAATCACGTCAAAGAATTCAAGGAACGAAAATGACTAAAAACAGATGAAGTAGACTCGGAGTCGGAAGTACGTTAGAGGATTCACAGAGAAATAAAGGGGAACGAGGATGAGTGAACGAATGTGGATGGAACGGACAAATGTCGGATAGACTTAACAAAGGATGGTGTCAGGTGACAAGTGAGAGCAATCGCGGCAGACAAACGGCACGCGAAGAAAGGGAATGAAGGGGATAGCATTACCGGTGATTTGCGGAGAACCTACGTGACATAGAGTGTGACTTGTCCGCCAGGGCGGAACGACTCAAAAGCCATCTGCACGTCTTCGGTAGACCCAAGGGATATCAAATCACCATCCTCGTCCTTGTACTTCACCCTCAACGGAGTGTCGTCCCGACGTGGACCGCAGAGGCGAATCTTCTTCCCTACCTTGTCCACGAGCTCGCTGAATTCCGTGGATCGAGGGACCTGGATAACAAAGATGTCGTCCTGGAAATGGACTTTGACTTTCACGGAAGGGAGGTGACCGTTATTCAGAGCCATGGTCTCGAACATTTGCGACCTCGACTGTCGGAGTCCTGATCCTGCCAGTGATGATTCACTAGAACCAAACGGTGTTATCGGCGACGAGCTGTTCGGTGACTCCTCTGATGAGCCACGGGTAGATTGGCTTGAGCCACTACCCCGCTTATTTTCCACCGTCGAGCTCTGCGAACGATGTGTCCATGCGGTGCTAGGGATGGGAGGCGGTGATGTTTGTGGAACATATGCGCTGGGTTGACTTGCACTCCTGGATCGGCTTAGTGGCAGAGCGACGGGCATGCTACTAATGGAAGTCGGTGTACTGGGTTGTTCATACGGGGCTGTGAGCTTCTGGGAGCTTATTTGGGTGTGCAGGGGAATTCGGGGAGGTCGAGAACCAGAGCCGAAGCCAGCATCCATTGCGCTTGTGGTAGAGCTCATACGTGTGACTTGTGAGCGGTAAGAGGGTATGACAGACCCAGCAGCGCCGGGGAATTGCTGAGTACCATTGACAGGTCTCCATGGAGTGTGGATATAACCGTTTGTATCTTGTGTTGGAACTCGGGAATGGTCGTACCCGGCGAAAGAATCACGGTCAGGTGGTAAGTTATGTCCTGTTAGGCGGTGCGTGCCTAATGGCGTACCGCGGCCCGACGAGGGCATGCTTGATGGTGGGTAATCTTCGTACTCGTCATCGAGATCAATTTCGAACCCATCTGCGGAAACGTATCCATGGTGACCACCACTAGAATACGATCCGGAGGACGATGCTACAGAAAATTGCTCCTCGCTGGAATAAGGACCCGATCGGTGACGACCACTAGCTGGATGAGGCGGTAGACTGTTTACATATTGGGCGTGCGACATTGATGATGATGCCCTGTCGTGAGTGTAGGGAAGTGGGGACCGCTGGGTAATCGAAGGGGGTATGGAGGTATGGTTATTGTGCGCAGCAAATTGCGAGATATTTCGATCCGAAACCCTTCGATTTGCTACATCCCTGATCAGCCTGTTAATCTGTGTCTCCCACTGTTTTAGCTGCTCCTCCGAACGACAGCGGAGAGTGAAGTACTCCAAATCGTCGTCACCTCTCCACCATACAGCAAGAGAGTATGGGTTGACGGCAGAAGAACCTTGGAGGAATATTGATTTGCGCGTGGTGAAATAAGATATTCGCATACGCACCAATCGAATTTCTTGGAGAACTTGGAATGGCCTGGGTGACATTATTCAAGAAGATACGACCTTTTAGAAGGAGTGGAGTATCCTTCTTCTTGTTCGGTACACCGGGGACAGACGCGACTGAAGAGGTAGGCTGCTTCTTTAGGATCGAGTTGTTTTTGCCGCCCCTTTTACCGCTCGGTGGTGGTTGGAGCGCCTCCTTGCAACACAAGATGATCTTCTCGAATAAAAAGACATGGTATTCTCGGTCCACTTCTGCCTTGGTGACAGTGAAAATATCGTCGAGCAAGAGGTTACCAAAGTTGGACAAGTGATGACCCTTCCAGTCTTTGACGCGACCTTCGAGATTTCGTACAGTTTGATTGTTCTCCGCACGACGCTGTGCTTCGTTGATCTTATCTGTTATCCGCTTCGCTGCGGCGGCACCAGCTTGGAGCTCCTCGTAGTGTGGGTAATCAACAATAGTTGATGCTTTGACTAGGGACTGCAAATGAAAACGTAAAGATGCAACTCGGCGGAGAGAAAGATCACTCACATCAAGGAGCAGTGGATACTTGCAAATTCTCTGAACAGGTTTGATTAGAAAAGCGGGTAGCTCTGATTTGGCGTTGATCAAATTGTTGTGTACCTGGAACGAATGGAAACATCAGAGATGCTATTTTTGGGTACAACAGATGTCGCCCGTCGTCACACCAACCAGGCTCACATAGAAACCAAGTTGGCGAGGAGCCGACAAGGAATCAAAGAACTTCACATACCGACAAGTTTTGCTCTTCTTTAATCATGATATCTGCTGCATTGGTGTAGTTAGCGCAGTAAGGCTCATAAACCGCAAACTCGTCTTCCTATTGTTCCAAAAAGAACACGAGATGTTGCAAACACAATGAAAGCGCCGCATTAAGCATGTGTCAAGTGCCGAAAAAGGGAACAGTTGGACTCACGTTCTCGAGGAAGTGGAGACCCCAACGCTGGTCTTTCCAAGGCAGTTCGGCAGTGCTCTCAAGGCGAATAAGGAACTTTCTCTGGAAGTTCAATAACTTGTTTAAACCCGGGAAAAGTAGATGGATGGTATCCTGGTCTATTGTGTTACTTTGCGACAACGCGGTCGCGTATTTCTAGCTCAGGTCAGTGAAGGATAGAGAAACGAGAAGATGCTCGGCTGACCTGCATGACCTCCAGATCCTGCACATATTTACGTTCAGTTTCTACCATTTCCCTGACGATATTATTTCGGGCGGCGTCGTGCGCACTTGGAGCGACAGTTGGGTTTAATACGTGGCTTGCAAGGGAATCTATTGACTCTTGCGACGCGAGTAGAGAGGGAGAGATTGGAGCTGGTTCGAAGATACTGGAAGGTAAAAGGTCTACAAGGGTGGTGACGGTGCTAACGACCTGCGGTATGTCAAGGTTACGAATCGGCGCAGACAACGCAAAGCCACGCACCTTGACCAAGCCATCGGTAGAATGGCGATCCCACAAATCGGATACTGTGAATCTTTCGCAATTGTCTATTTCAGACAGTCTCATAGCGAATTTAGCAATGGCACGTTTCTTCTCCTTCTCATTGGAGACATCGAAAGTTGCAGGATCAGTGCTTATCTCGGCGATAGGACGAGTTGGGGGGGGGAGGATGTTGAAGAGAAAACAGAGGGGGATGCCGAGGGTGAAGCAATCCCAAAGCTGTGTGACTGGATCGGTGGACTGGCGAAGGTCACCGTTGGGAGAAGAGAGGATGAAGAAATGGGAGAAGTTTGGGATGCGCATGAGACGAGCACGCAAGGAAGAGCATTGCTGGTAGAGAGAAGTGGAGGCGGAGGCGGCCTTATTGAGGATGTTGTTATTAGCGACGGGTGTGTCAATTACGAGGCCAGGGTTGGAGACGATTGATTTTTTGCGACCAGCGACGTTGGCCATGGTGGTGGAAGGAAAGAGAAGGGGACTGTCGGGGGTAGAAGAGTCGAGGGCGCGGAATAGAACGGATGGGCAGCAAGATGAGTATCTGCTGTTTGCGGGTGAATTGGCGGGAAACTCGTCCACAAACCCTCCATAGATAATACATTTTTAGACTCCGACTTCCCGTGTTGATATACACAAACAAGACACAACATCGCTGGGTGTGATGTTTTATTGTATTCATGTATTGTGTGGACTGTACCCCCATACACCCTATAACCCCCACGACTAGGGTGGTGTTCTTGCCGTGAGTCGGTGCCCCGACCGGCGCTATTGGTGATGAAGTCCCCCTTAAAACCACCGCGCTCGGGTGCAATTGTGCTGTCGTAGTTGTGTATTCCTCCATTGTGATTACGGAAATGCCAGAATCTGGGTCCAATGCAGCCGAGGTGCCGGTGAGGTGGATTGAAAGTCCGCTTGTAGGACTCCAACCACTGGTATGCTTCCAATTTTGTATGGGTCACACACCCCGTGACCTGATTTTGGCTGGCGGTTTTTCTTTTCGCCTCTCTCATCAAAAACCAGTCCTGGCCAAGACCCATGGCACCAGCCCGCTCTACCAGACGCGCTCACAGTCAGAATGCCCACCCACCTCCCAACGATCCCCAGAATGCCGCCCTCTTTCTCGAGCCCATGATGGGCACCCCGCTCACAATCTACATCGAAAAGGACGTCGACGACAGAGATGACCTCGTAGACCTCATCACCGTAAGTCAATTACACCTGCTTACCGATCATCCCGTTCCATCACCGGCCTCACAGAAACACGGCGGCGCCGTCTCTCCTAGTTACAGTGGCACTCCATACATTCTAGGCAAGTGTGCATCGATCTCCCCCCCATCTGCACCAACAACGCTCACCCTCATATCAGTTGATCCCCACAAAGAGTCTGGTCAGAACTTATTCCGCCAGTATGCCGGTAAGAAGGGCAAAATCGTCCTACACTCCCGCTGGGCCCACGAGTGTGTTCGTTCCGGCGCACTCCAGACATTTCAGCACAACTGGGCAGGGTGCAAAGTGACTGGTACAGAAAAGTAGTAGCCCTCCCGCACACTCCATGTCATCTTCTAAGATCAGTCTTCTCATAGGGTCGATCTTCCACCCGTCGTCTCTTCCCAGAATGACCCTGCCTCGTCTGCTCAAGTGTCTTCGTTGCCACCCATCCCTCCTCATCCACAGGCGCTCGCAACCATGGGTCCAACCGACCCCCTTGTGCACCCACCACCGCAGGGCTCGTTTGGCTATCCCGTCTATGCACACCCGATGCACCCTCCCCCTCGCGGTATGCAGCCCCCTACTGCGGCCCCACCCCAATCATGGCAAGCTCCCAACGCCATCGCACCACAACAGACTCACATGGCTCCCCCTCAGCCTCCCTCAGGAATGCTCCCTCGTCCTGCACAACCCTATCGGGATGGCCCCTGGGTCACTGGTTTTGAACAGCCTCCACCTCATATGGTAGCAGGGCCTAGCGGCCCGCCCTACGGTTATAGGTATCGAGACGAACAAACGGATTGGGCAGCCGCACCTCCAAGCGATTACGCCTATGATCCTGCAACGGTTAGTTTGGCAGCCGAATCATCTTGTACCATGCAGCTTGACGTGCTCGTGCAGTATGAGCAGCCTTATGAACAAGCTCCTCCTTACCTCCACGATCCAGGCCCTTCGACTACCGGCTCATCTAATCCACCTGCTGACAGTGCTACAGGAGAAAAATCCCGCGGTCGGAAGCGAACTCGGAACCAGGCAAGATTACAATGCATTTACGCAGTCACATATATCTGAAATCTTAGTAGGGAATTCCTGCAGCGCCGCCCTCTACCCTTGTCCTTAATCGAAGGAATCCGCCTGCTCGGTCTCCTACGCCACCAAATCGTGTAATCAAGAGCACATATGGCGGGAATCTTTTCACTTCTGACGATGTGTTGTATCTCAAGAGATACATTGATTACTGTCAAGAGCAAGGTCTTGTTCTAAGGTTTGTGCCTCATCACATTCCTATACATGAAGTTTTCAATTCCAATCGTTCTCAGCCTGAGAGAAATATGTGAGAGGATAGCTGTCAAGGTTTGTAGTTTACTTAGCATACAGATAGACTCGCTAAGCAATTCACCTCATAGGCCCCGCATCATACGTGAGCCCACCAGTCTGCATGCCCTTTTTGTCCCATCGAATAACCTCCTCGCAGATTTTATTCCTGGCGCCGGTACTGCAACAAACATCAAATCAGGCTTGGTGGGTATTCCATGGACCTTGGTGATGCAGCGACTCCCCAGGAAGAGGGGGAACAGGAACAGAACGAAGCGGAACAACAACTCCGAGTTAGCACCGGTCCCGGGATCATTGCAGCGGCGCAGCAACGACTACAACAAGAAGGTAACCAACCGCGTAATCGATCTCCAACTCCCCCGAGGGCATTATTCAGGAGTACGACTGGTAAAGGGGTTGCGTTCACTGAGCAGGATGTGACGTTTTTGGTCCGCTTCATGGAATATAGGAAGTGGGTCGAGTGTTGGTGGATAGCGTTCAGTCTGTTTATTATTCTTTCACTTCCGTAACAGATCTCAGGATCGTTTCGACATGGTAGCATTCTGGAAAGACGTCGCTACAAAGGTCATTCATTCACTGTAAATGATGTCTTTCGCTCATTGTTTTCATTCACAGGCGCCACACCACTCTCGTGCATCGTGGATGAAGTTTTGGCGTCGACACAAACACGAACTGAACAGGACTGAAGGGGATGATCCTTTACCACAACCACCCGAAAAGAAGATGCGGTATTCCCGTTCAGACGACATTCTTCTTGCCAAGTACTTTTTCACAAAGCCCGAGGGCACGTCGGATAAAATATTCCAAGCGTTTGGGCGACAGGTATGTATTGCTTGTATTCCCCACGACGCCGAATTAGTGAACGGCATCATTGTAGCATCCTCATCATCCTTGGAAAGGATGGCAAGAACATCACCGGATACACAAAGCAAAAATCGATCACCTTATTCAACGACTGGTAAACGGGGAAAATATTGATGTCGATGATAATGCAGCGGACTCGGAGGTATGAGACTGCGTTTTGGACTTCAATCGAGCCTCTTGTACAGTATTAGTTGGCAACCATTGAGCACTCGTGATTACTATTCTACTGTACGCTCGTCCCTATGCGTAGTAATTGATGTAATCCGGCATGAATGTGTCGCCGCGCAGCGTGTCCAAGCCTTTTCTCAAGCCTGAGACACGAGTTCGGATCTGAGGTTTCCCCCCACCAACTTCAAATCGACATGGCGGAGTACATGACACAGGAACAAGCGGATCAGGTCAGTTTCTGGATGTTTCATTCAACTCACTCCTATACCGTGTTATCTACTAGTTCTATCGAGAGGGGTGAGTGAAACTACCTCCTCTTCCACGAAGAGCCACTGGCAGGGTAGCTCAACTACGGTTGACAGTTACGTCTGCATTCCAAATTTCTTGTCGCAAGACCAGGTCTCATCTCTCCTTCAACGCTCGAAAGATCTGTTGGCTGATTTCAGCCTAGAAGACCACCCGCTTGTGAGTGTTCGATCATTAATACCTTGCCGCGGATCGAGAGATTAATGTTGGCCAGACGAAGTTCACCACATCCGACAAGAACCACGTTGGCGATGACTACTTCCTCGACTCGGGTGATAAGATCCGTTACTTCCTAGAGGAAGAAGCCGTGAATGAGCATGGTCAGCTTACAAGGGATAAGACCAAGGCAGTCAACAAGATTGGCCACGGTGCGCTACTGCCTGGCACCTTGGGAGCTATTATTCTTACAGGACTGAAATGTTGCAGCACTACACGTACTCGATCCGGTCTTCCGGGGGGTGACCCTAGAGAATGACAAGTTGAAAGCTGTAGTGAGAGACCTCAAATTTCATCACGATCCTGTTGGTAAGTAAGCTTTCCTATCTGATCCCAGGGACCACGGTTGTTCAGTAATTGTCGTCATCTCAGCCCTTCAGTCGATGGTCATCTTCAAGCAACCAGAGATCGGTGGCGCTGGTAACTAGTTTTGTATCTCGAGCACTTCGTTAATCCTCACCAAAAGCTTACTTGTTAGTTCCTGAACACACGGACTCGTGAGTCACTCACTGATGAATTCTGATGTCAGCTTACGTTGCTGCTGTCGCGCAACACGATTATATCACTCTAAGAACATTCCTTGTGCGTAGACATCTCCCTCGAAGCTTACCACTGGCTTACCGCTATTCTAACAACCGTTCCAGTATACTTCACCTCCCACCGCCCTCGGATTCTGGATACCGCTGGAAAGATGCACGCCATCCAATGGAGCACTCTCGTTCCTGCCTGGATCGCATCTTTCTACAACAATCACCAAACGTTTTATACGTAAGCCTGGAGGTGGAACTGGGTTTGAGGAAATCTGCCCTCCCCATCTTCCCAATTTGAACGCGAATTCTGCAAGCGCAACCGGGGGTTATGTTATGCAAACCTGCGAACCAGGTCAGTTCGTTTTGCCCTGTTCACCAAATCGTGTTTGATGGAGTTACCGCAGGAGACTTGGTGCTGATTCATGGCAGCGTATTGCACAAGTCAGAGCGAAACACGAGTAGCCAGACTCGCTATGCATACACGTTTCACATGATTGATGGCCCACCCTATGCCCACTACGACGAGAAGAATTGGCTCCAGCCAACGCCGTCGATGCCGTTTACCAGGATCCTCGACCTCCCGAATGATGTCACCACTGAAATTTCCAGGGTGGTTTGAATGTATCTTGGCAGATAGAATAGTGTAGTGGAATTGTATTTCCGTAGATGTGTGTGTTGTTACTATACTGCCACCACCTCTACTTGACTATACTCCTTTACTCTCTCCGGTGTCAAGTTATAAAGCTCATCGATAAGTGCAGGTAGGAACGTTCCCGATCCCTGTACGTCGGACCGCATGGCGGCGCGTTCCCCTGCAATTGTAAGTGCCAAGATGCTTTTGAAGTATAAGCTAGACTATCGGAAAAATTTCGTGAACGTACCCTCCGACCGCACCGATCAACATGTCACCTTTCACGAGTTTCGCTGTTCCATCTTCGTTCTTTGCCAGCTCCCAAGCTCCACCACAGAACGTAGCTATACAAGTACCTGCCAGACATCCGGAGCCGGTGATGTCACCGAGCAGCCTGTGCCCATTTGTAAGTTTGACAACAGTGGTTCCGTCCGAAACCCAATCAATGGCCCCAGTAAGAACGACAACGCATCCTGATAAGTTGGAAAAATGCATATGCAGAAGACATCAAGTTCGCGACAAACTCACGTTCCTTCCTTGCCAGGTCCCTGACAAATGTAGCGGGGTTCGCAAATCCAGTACCAATGCTATCGACGCCCTTGGCTTGCACCTCGAGGAATATCCCGTTAGTACCGGAAGCCCGACTACATACTAACCTCCTCTGAACATACCTCCTCTGAATCAGCCAGTGCGGCGAGCTCCCCTGCATTGCCTTTGATGACACTGGCTTGCCAAGTGTTTAGCAATTCAGCAGCGATCTTGCGACGAAACTCCGTCGCCCCTACACCAACCGGATCGAAAACTACTGGCTTCTTTGCGTCATTTGCAAACTGTCCGGCGGCTAGCATGCTCTCCTTGTGCGTGATCGTGCCGAAGTTGATTAGCAACGCGCCTAGAACACGGCTTAGGTCGTACATCTCCTCAGGTGCAGAAGCCATAATTGGACTTGCACCCAGCGCTAGGGTGGCGTTGGCAGATTGGTTTGCCACGACGATATTGGTGATCTATGGGAAATGAGTCGAGCACATGAAGGCAAACAGGCAAACTTGGTCACCTGGTGAATGAGTGGTTTGGTCTCCTCTATGGCTCGCAATAGGTCAACAACCCGGTGTTTGATCGTATCTGCAGTGTAGGTCGGAGACCTTTGGCCTAATTGTTTGGTTGGACTCGACCAAGTCTGATAAGCCTCTTTGAGTTTTCTGGCGGATTTGGAAGGCTCCGAAGACACGACTATTTCTGAAACGACAGCCACCCCATCTAATTTATGTCCAGTAATTGACACGGACCCATGCAGGGTTCTTAAGATGTTACTAGACTTAATGCCCCCTGGTAATCGCCACATTTAGTTGACATAATACCAGAGAGTCGGAGTCGCACCAATGGCAACGGCTTTCACGGATGTACCATCTAGAGCTGCGAGTAGTGGCCCGACTGCCCGTATACCAAGGACAGGACTTGTGAGTTGCTTTGTATTGGTCGCCCAAACCGCTCCGATGCCAACATAATCGGCACCGTCTTCTACAGCCTTCTTGACGTGGTTTACGTTGTTGCAAGATACACCAATAATCTTCCCTGGCGGGAGGAAGCCTCGAGCCACATACATCGGCATATCTGTTTGTCCCAGGTGCACACCATCTGCATCGATGGCTAGGGCAATATCGATACGGTCGTTGATAATGAGGGGGACACCATATTTATCACATAAACTTTTGCTTTCCTGGGCAATCTGCAGAAACTGTGTCGTGGGAACACCACGCACAAGAACCATTTGCCAATGAAGATACTGGGAGTGGTTCAAAACGTACATCCGCTGTATCTGCATTCTTCTCTCGAACTTGTACAACGGTGACTCCCCCCTCCAAGGACTGACTGGAAAATCAACCAGGGGTTCGCTAGGAAGTCAAGAGAGAAGTCACTTCTCTGAGAAAATCGTGGTATGCCTGATCGGTGTAAGACATAAGCTGATCCAAGTGTTTGTAGCATCAGCGATGTACCTTTCCTTCGGGGAGTAGCTCACGTCCGGTGACCAAGTAAAGGGAGTAATCAATCGATCTCTTCATCGTCGGAGAAGTCGAAGTTTGTTAGCAATTAGAAATGGAAGGTGAACGATCGATGACGTAATAGGGACCGGAAGTTGGCGCATTGGCAGTCACGGTGCAAAAGTTATCGTACTTGCAAGTAAACCATGCATTTGTGGTCAATTCCCTCCAGGCGTTGGTTTTCGGCAGCAACAAAGCGTTGCAGTGCACCTGGACCAGCGTTCCCGACAGCAACAAGTGCACAGCTTGTGAAACATAATGTTTGTCTGCGGAATTCTGAGACAGCAGCTAAGGTGGCCGAGGCATTCGTTCCGGCTGGGACCAGAGACAAGGTCGTGATTGAAGCATTTCCAGGTGTGAAGAATTTTCAGGGCCCCCCAGTTCGTTGGATTGACAATAATTCTTGTAGGACCAGGAATATTGACTCGTGCCTTACTGCAGCTGCCAAGGGAACGGATACGCAAGATTATTGTTCTCGAGAATGCTGAATGTTTTCTTGATAGCCTTCGGGTATGTGGATGTATCTTACCATTTGTGCGGCATGTTGAATACATTCAGCCACTCCAAATGATCGATCCTCGCGTGCGGGTCCTCCCGTGGGATGGATATGCATGGAGCACCTATCGCAATCTGGAAGCCGAGGGTCATCTGTGGGACGTTGAAGCTTCCAGCTGGCAAGAACGTACGTTGTCCTGGTCCTCGCAGAAATACATCAGCTCGATTGACTTCTGTCACCTTCAGCTGATCCTCCACTACGTTTTATTGCACATCTCCCGACTTCTATTTATGGCGAGCAGCTTATTGCACAGCTATTGCGTCTAGTACCCGACCGGGGTTGGTTGTTCCGCTATGGCAGAGTTCCCATGAACTACATAATGCATGATTTTGTGTGGGAGGTATGTCCACCTTGTTGCTCTCCTTTGGGTTCGTTCTGACGGGCTCCCGCAGCGTATATCGGCAAATGCTAGCAATCCCGATAAGCTGAGAAATCGGTGCAAGTTGTCTGTAATAGCCGAAGCTGTTTCCTCGTTTCGGGAGGTCGTCCCTTCGGGTGTCCTTCAGCCGTACGAAGAGCACTTTTGGCCACCAAATATTGCCACTGCTGAAGGTCGTTCAAGGAAAAACCGGCAAAACAGAAATATGGTGGCCATTACTATAGATCCATTGTCAGAACAGGTCGCGTCCCCGATTCCTGGTCAAGTGAGATAACTCACAGATTTGATAGGCCATCAAAAAAGGACTTCTTGACAAGTGGGACTTCTGCTTGCGCAAACTATTTGTCCTCAAATCAAATCCACTCGAGCGTGCTATCTCGTATGTGTGCACAGCCTGTTTGGTCTCGGTCACTCATTCTTTACTAGTCATTTGGCCCCAGGTGCATCAACTTTGTTGACTATGCTTGCAGATGGTTCCCTTTCTGGTCATCACTCAGTTGATACTTCCAAGCCTGTGCGTGAGATGGATATCCAAGATTGGGCAGCACTTGTGCAGGCATTCCATTTGTGGCCATTTGCACCTGATGTTAGTTCACAATTATAACCTGCCAATGTTACATGCTAATATATTTCACAATTCAGGATTTACTTATAACAGATTCATTTTCTCGTGAAGATAGACTTTAGATATATTGGAGTTTACTTCACATTGTTGTCAACAGTTAGGATGATAGTCTGCACTTCATTATCCCTGGACTCTCTGATGCTACAGAGTTTGATCTTTGGTTATGTGGCAGGAAGGGCTACATCAGCAAAATACATATTTTACCACAGCCATCACATGTGTTACAGCATTATTACAACAGCTTACAGCACCACACTCACTACAGTCCCAATGTAGTGCAGTGCAACAAGCAGACTGTGTGTCACAGTATGCCATTGGTACAGCATGACAAGCAGACAACATTTGACAAGCAGTCACAGCATGCTACAGTGCATGATCCACAGCTCAGCTGCAGATCCAGTAGAGTCTAATGCATTTTATGTTTGTTTCTTGCCATGACAAACTCAGGGTCCCCCGACTAATGAATTGGATGCAAACAGAACTCAGACACCAGTATCTGCAGTATATTGTACAACTTAAAATGAGATGGTTGAAAGGACACATTATATACTAGTGGTAGCAAGGGTTCAACTTCACCCAGACATTACCTACATGAAATTGCATTAGTAATAGCACACAGAATGAGTGAAATTAGTACAGACAAACTACTAGTAGTGGTGCCATTAGACACATGGTGCCATTTGTGAGCAGACAGAAGGTCAGCCAGCACAATACCATTTTTGTGGATTGTGTTGTGAAGGCACCCTAAATCATATTCAGTTGTGTTCAAATTTTGCTGTGCCCAGGCCACCTGAAACTTGTGTAATTCACTGATCACAGCATTTTCAGTGGGCTGGATGAGGATGACTTCCTGTTCCATTTGACAAACTTGGCACTAAACCCTTGCAATGTTGAGAATCTGTTATGCTCAACCCAGGTAGGATCAGATGTAGCCCTTGAAAGGTGTAGGGAGGTCCTAAGGGTCAGAGGTTCAAGGGGAATCCATGGATGCTAGGCATACACATGGTGAAGTGAGTCATCTGGTGGAGGTCCACAACAGTGACAACAAGGCATGGAGTATGGTTGCATCAAAGGCAATACTGACTGCCCTAAGGTTTGAGAGGTTCAAGGGGTGGGGGACTAAGGGACAAGGACCTTGTTGATTGCAGAGATACTATGGTAAGACAAGGAAGGTCTAAGCTAAGGATATCTGCTGTGAGGGCGAAGTATTTATACATAAGAGATCTGTACATGGACCATGAGAAAGGGTAACTAGGAATGGAAGTAGAAAGAGTGATGATGTGTCATACGATATAAAGAGCCAATAGGAAGATTGTTACAATTCATCTGGACTACCTTTTCTTCCCTTAACCTTCTTAGCTATACGCTGTATTACCACAAGTTGCTCGTTCGACTCCTGCCTCGTACACTTTCTTTCCTTGCCTCACCTCACGTGACTTCATCCAGTCGGCAATTGCCGTTTCCCTCACGTGATTCTGCAGTCCGCAGTCATGATGCCATCAACTGCGCATTCTATTTGCAATCCTCTTATTTGTAATTCTAGTGACGTGTTGTTTCCTAATTGGCTCCCATTATTGTACGATGCGTTAACTGTTACGCTTGACCCAGGTAGGATCGGACGTAGCCCTTGAAGGCATAGGAAGGTCCTAAGTGTCAAGGGTTTGAAGGTAATTCACGGACGCGTAAGTGATCATGTGACATGGGGAATCCACTGATGCATTAAGCGATCAAGTGGTGAAGTGAGTCGTCCAGTGATTATCATGAAGTAACGATGTAGGCACGGAGTACGGTTGCGCTAAGGCAATACCAACCATCCTCAGGTTCAAGGGATCTATGGTTGCAAGTGTGAATGCATAGCAGGCAACGGGCAATGGGCGAAGAGAGATGAAGGGGGTGGAGAGACAAGGACCTTGTTGATTGCAAAGATACTAGGTAAGACAAGGGAGGTCTAAGCTAAGGATCTTTGCTGCGAGAGTGCAGGTATTTATACGTAAGGGATCCGTGCACGGACCATGAGAAAGAGTAACTAAGGATGGTAGGTGGAAAAGGGTGACACGATGTACGATAAGGGGAACCAATGAGAAAGCGACATGTCATTAGAGTTGCAAATAAGAAGAACGGAAATGGAATGCGCAGTTGATGGTGTACTGTGGACTGCAGAGTCACGTGAGAGAAACAGCAATTGCTGACTGGATAAAGTCACGTGAGGCGAAATGAGGAAAGAAAGTGTATGAGGCGGGAGTCGAATGAGTGACTTGTATGAATACAGCGTATAGCTATGAAAGTCAAGGAAAAAAAAGGTAGTCCAGATGAATTGTAACATTAACCCTTTTCCACTCCCATTTCCAGTTACTCTTTCTCATGGTCCATGCACAGATCCCTTACATATAAATACCTGCGCTCTTGCAGCAGAGATCCTTAGCTTAGACCTCCCTTGTCTTACTCTAGTATCTCTGCAATCGACAAGGTCCTTGTCCCTTCGTCTCTTGTTGCCTGTTGCCCACTATGTGATTGCTCTTGCGTCCATAGATCTCCCTTGAACCTGAGGATGGTCGGTATTGCCTTTGATGCAACCCTACTCCGTGCCTAGTCGTTACTGTTGTGCTCGATTACTGGACAACTCACTTCGCCACTTGATTGCTTCACACGTCAGTCAATTCCCCCATGCCACATGACCACTTACGTGTCCGTGGAACACGTTAGAACCCTCGACACTTAGGACCTCCCTACACCTTCAAGGGCTACGTCTAATCCTACCTGGGTCGAGCGTAACAAAAGGTCTAAGCTCTCTTTGACCGGCTACTCCTATGTAAGCTGCTACCATTTCTCACCGACTCCCCTCCAATCCCCATTGGTGACCTCATTTCCCTGCTCCACTGCCAGACTCTACCTCCGGGGATACCACCAAGGAGGATGACTCTCGCTTTGATCTCTTCACCTCAGATCTCACTCTACCTTCACGGGAAGAAACGCTTGAAGACACCCAGCTATTCCACCAACTCTCCCACTCGCTTTCCATCCCTTGCAAGCCCACTCCTCCTTCTCCCACTCCCATACAGCGCTCTCCTCTTTTCCAACTTCCCCTTCTGCAGCCATCTCCACCAAAATCTGCTATGTCCTCGAAACCCGTTAAACTTTGCCTCGGAGCGCCTAAAGCCTTTGATGGATTCTATGACTGAGCCATCAAATGGCTCAACACTGTTGAAACTTACCTTTTGGTCAATGTTGATGTGTACAACACCGACGCCAAGAAGGTTGCCTTCACCCTCTCTCATATGACCGAGGGATCCGCATGCATTTGGGCTGGAACTTTCCGCCAAACTGCCTTGACTCAGATGCCACCCAATCTTGGGACTTTCCCAGACTTCAAGACAACCTTCAAAAAGGTGTTTGAACACCACGACACCATCAGCAACACCATTGCCTGGCTCTTTACCACCTGCGTCGTCCCTAAGAAGGACGAACCCCATGCCACCACTTTGATGAACTACATTTTGGAGTTCAAAAACAAAGTCGCCTTCATTCAGATCAAGGACGAAAATATCCTCATCTAATACTTCACCTCTGGCATTCCCTCCACACTCATGACCAAAATCATGGAAATGGACACCGTCCCCACCACTGTTGACTCCTGGTACAATAAAGCTGTACACTTCCAGGCCCAATGGGACCACACTTGCGAAATTGCCCAGGTTAACAAGAAACCCTTGGGCAGTTACTTCTTGTTTTCCCCTAGAAACTCCTCCACGCCAACCAAAGATCCCAATGCCATGGATGTTGACGTCATCCAAGTAAGCAAGCTAACTGATGTGGAATGACAGCGTTGCCGCAAGGAAGGCCTCTGCTTCTGCTGCCTAAGCCAGGACACATGTCCCTCAAATGCTCTGCCTTCTCTGAAAAGCTGAGGAACAAACATGTCAATAAGGTTGAAGAAAAGACACTTCTGAAGCTCGAAGAAGTGGAAGATGATGATGATGAAGAAAATGTCCATTGTGTCTCCTTTCTTTCAGATTTTTGAATCGGGGATCTGCTTCGACGCCAGACTCCCCTTCTCCCCATAGTGGTGTAACTGTACCATCTCTTGTAACCAAGGCAATAGAAATTGCCGTTCAAGTCATTGTACCTTCGCACATGCTCAAAGCCATTGACACTCGTGCCCTCATCAACAGTGGGGCAAGCATCAACTGCATGAATTGGGACTTTGCCAAGAAGAACTCTTTCCCCATCAAGAAACTCAAAGAATCCCTCCGAGCCCGGAACGCGGATAGCTCTTACAACAAAAGCGGTGATATCCAACACAGCATAACCCTCTTCATTAATATAGAAGGCATCACCCACTGTGTTCTCTTTCACCTCATGTCCCTCAAGGACAACATCATTCTCAGAACTCCTTGGCTCTCTACCATGAACCCCCAGATCGACTGGACTAAGTGAACCATCTCCATCACGGAATCCTCTGACCAATCAAAGGAGCTCTACTCCTCCCATGTTGCCAATGTCAAACGACACGACACCCACTATTGGGTACCACCACTGGTGCCTCCTCATCATGTCAATGTCTTTGCCACCAAACAGGAGAAACTATTCTCCTACAACGGATGGAAAGAGGAAAACCAATTCCTCTCTCGTGCCATGGGCAATTGTGCCTTGTACCGGACCATTCGGTTCGGATCTCACTATGCTCCACTTGGATCCGCCTGAGTCGCTAGACTTACCCAAGCAACGGAACTTGCTATCTCCACCAGGAAGAACAAACCTAAAACCACACTTCCCCCGGCATATGCTGAATTTGCCTCGGTCTTCTCCAAGGAAGTGACTGACCACATTCCCCCCTCTAGACTCTACGACCACAAGATAAATCTTAAAGAAGGTTTCACCCCAAAGATAGGGAAACTCTATCCCTTAACCCCTGAAGAATGCACTGCCACTGAATCCTTCCTAGACAAGAACCTTGCCACCAGAAAAATCTGCCTCTTAAACTCCCCCCAAGCCTTACCCTTCTTCATCAAAAAGAAGGACAGAGGACTGTGTTATAATATGAATATTTTCAAACTTTTTTGGACTTATCATTTCACCTTTACCAATCACGTGACTAGTGCATGTGATCGTGAGAAACAATCATGTGACCATGGTCTAGACCTTATCACGTGACATGCCTCATGGTTTTAATCTCCATTTCTTTCACACCTTATCTATTCTTACAGTTATTTCCGTTCCTTATCTCATGCTGTCATTCACACGTATGCTTCTTTCATCTTACTATACTTAGTAGTTTATCTCATGCACAGCATGGTCCGTGCACACTCCTGTAACATATATAAGCTAGACACATACAACTGGATTTCCCAGTCTAATCCACTTTGTTTACCACCTCTGGTCATTGCCTGGTGTACATCCACCTTGTAGGCCGGTGTTGAACATGGGTGAAAGCTTCACAAATCTCTTGTGCCAGAAGCTGTGTACTCTGAAAGACGTGTCCCCAAGCCTTGTGGTTTGTCGTTCGTGATAGATCATAACAGACTGTGCCCGTGCCAAGACTATTGATACATCAATGAACATACCATTCAAGATGCCTACCCTCTGCCTTTGATCTCTGATCTCATCGATAAGCTAAAAGATGCCAAGATCTTTACTAAGTTTGATGTCCAATGGGGATACAACAATGTCCGCATCAAAGACGGCCATCAGTGGAAAGTGGCATTTGTTACCCACAAAGGGCTTTTTGAACCCACGGTAATGTTCTTTGGCCTTTGTAACTCCCCTGCCATCTTCCAGTGCTTCATGAATGACTCCTTCCATGATATAATCGCTGAAGGATGGCTCGTCATTTATATGGACGATCTCCTTATCTTCTCCCCTGATGAGAAAACTCACGAGAAACGTACTAAACATGTCCTTCAGCATATGACAGAGCTCGATCTTGATCTTAAACTGGAGAAATGCAAATTCGCTACCACTGAGGTTGACTACCTTGGACTCATTGTCAAACCTGGTGAACTCACCATGGACCCCATGAAACTCAAGGGTATCTCCTCATGGCCTGTATCCATGACGGTCAAGGAAGTCTGCTCCTTCCTTGGCTTTGCCAATTTCTACCGACAGTTCATTCCGAGCTATTCCAATATCACTCGTCCCTTGATCAACCTCACCAAGAAGTCACTACCCTGGTCCTGGACCCCTGTGTGTCAAGAAGCGTTTTCCACCCTGAAACACCTCTTCCTCTCCAAACCAGTATTACACATGCCGGATCTTGCTGCTCCCTTTGCTATTGCCACTGATGCCTCATGGAACGCCACTGGAGGAATTCTCCTGCAAGCCAACTCCAACAGAGATTGGCATCCCTGCTCCTACCTGTCACAGTTCCTGTCCCCCATGGAATGGAACTACGACATCTATAATCGTGAACTCCTTGCAGTCATCTGTGCCCTGAAATCATGGAGACACTATCTCCATGGATCTCAATTTTCCATCCAGGTTTTCACGGATCACAAGAACCTGACATACTTTCAATCTCCACAGGCCCTCAACTGCCACCAAGCCCACTGACTCCTAGACCTAGTGGACTTTGATCTCAAAATGATCCATGTTCCTGGATCTCACCTTGCAGGCCCTGATGCCCTCTCTCACTGCTGCAATCACTTCCCGTGGTCTGACCCTAACAACCAGGCTGTGATGCTTCTTCCTCCTTCCATCTTCATCTGTGCCATTGACACCACCCTTGCTGACAAGGTTGCAGCAGCTTCTGCAGGTGACCCCTCGTCCTCCAACACCTCCAATTGATCAACGAGGATATCCCTGCCGCCTTCCGCTCCTGTCTTTTCAACTGGCAGATGGAAGGGTCGGTTCTCATGTATAAAGGCCATATATATGTTCTAGACTCTGGGGACTTATGCAGGTCTATTCTCTGCCGTTGCCATGATCACGAGACCGCCAGTCACCCTGGCTTTCTTAAAACCCAACAACTTGTCTCTGCCGAATTCTGGTGGCCTGGCCTTGCCAGCCATGTACACCGCTACATTGAGGGCTATGCCACATGTCAGCAGAACAAATTGAATATACATCCCATGGTACCCCTGCTTACTCTGATTAAATCGGCTGCCTCCCACCCATTCCAACAGATCTCGTGTGATCTTATCACAGATCTTTCTGAGTCCTCTTCCTTTGATTCTCTCCTGGTCGTGGTAGACCATGGGCTTACTAAGGGGGTGATTCTTTGCCCCACGAAGAAATCCATCACCGCTGAAGGAGTAGCATCCCTCTTTTTCCACAAAGTCTACCTTTGCTTTGGACTCTATGACAAAATCATCTCTGACCGTGGCCCACAGTTCACCTCTGCCTTCGCAAAAGAACTCGGCCGCATCTTAAACTACGACCTCTCCCTTTCCACAGTGTACCACCTGCAAACTGATGGTGAAACAGAACAAGTCAACCAGGAGATTGAGACATATCTCCACATCTTTTGCAAAAACAACCCTGGCTCCTGGGCTGATAACATTTCCCATGCCGAATTCATCCACAACCACTGCCCTCACTCTGTCACAAATCAGTCCCTGTTCTATCTCATGATGGGATATGAACCCTGTGCCCTTTCTTCAGTAATTGCCAAATCTTCTCTTCCCACCATAGCTTCTTGTTTGAAATCCCTGACCACTGCCTGTGACGAAGCTCCAGCTTCTCATGAACTCGCCCACCAAACCATGGCCGCTCAAACTCACCAAAAGTTCATGCCATTCAAGCTTGGAGACAAAGTGTGGCTCAAAGCCCACAACCTCAAACGCTTCATCGTTAACCCCAAATTCGCCCCAAAACACGAAGAATCTTTTACCATCACGAAGGACCTATTCCCGATCACCTACAGACTCTGAATCCCCACAATGTGGAAGATCCATCTGGTCTTCCATGCTTCTCTTCTTATGCCCTACTGTGAAAACACTGTCCACAGATGGAACTTCCTGAAACCACCACCTGACCTTATCACCAGTGAAGAAGAATATGAAATTGACCGGATCTTGTGCCACCGCAGAATACCGTGATCCTGCTCCTTCCTGATCTGATGGAAGGGTTACACCGCTAAAGACAACTCATGGGTCCCTGAACGGGATTTGAAAAATGCCAGCTCTGCCCTAAGTGTTTATAAAAAGCTTCACCCATCCGTCTTTCCCTCCCAGCACTCTTGAACCAGCACTACCACCATCATCTCTTCAATGGCCATTGAATCATCCCCATCCGTCTCTATCTCTACCATCTCCTCTGTCACCGCATCTACCCCACTCCAGAATGTCTTCCCCATTGAAGCCAATGCCACTCTCCTCAGCCCTCTGCCTTCATGTCACAGCACTCCTCCTCCCTCTGAGCAAGCTTACTCTCCGACTTCATCCATGGATATTATTACTGATGCTCCAATTATTGAGCAACCTCCTCCTGCTACTCCTGTTTCTCTTACACAAGTATCTGTTGCTACTTTACAGGATGCTGTCATGTCCATAGACATTCCTCTTTTCGCCAACCATCTCCACGAAGATCCTCCCACTGGTGAGGACATTGTCCTTCTTTCAGTGCTTCTGCACAACCCCCACATTGCCTCCCACATAGACCACTTCATTGAAGTTGGCTCTCCTCTCAATGCACTATATGGTGCTTACCTCCAAAATGAAACCATCCTCATGCACACCAATGTTCCCTCCACATGCACCAAAGTCACTCTTCGGGACCACTTGATCCTTGATGACGCTCATGACATCCAAGCCCAGCTGTACATCGCCATGTACCAGCTTGATATGCTCCCTTTCCTTGTAGACATCAACCAATATCTCTTAGACCTTGCTTCCCACATCCGTCCTCTCACAGAGGACCTTGCCACCCTCATCTCCACCCGCAAACAAGCCGCTGCCATCTCAGCCGGCCATGAGGCCACCATTCGTGTTGGTCACCACCTCCCCATTGCAAATCTGCCGGAACCCCTATGCCCTGCTGTCATCCCTGAGGAAGAAGAACCCCCAGTTGAGAACATCAACCCTGCATATCTTCAGTGTGAACCCACGACATCATCTGCCTTGTCCTCTCCCCTTGATGAATATACAACAGAAGCCTTGCACCGCATTGAAACTCGTAACTTCCAGCACAACCCACTTCCTTCTTCTGACCCATGCTATCCTGAAGTGTGTTTCCAATGCCGCTGCCTTGGACACATGAAACGGGACTGCCCCACATACCGCTGCCCCTTTTGTTTAGATTTCGCCCCCAGCCATAACCAAACTCAATGCTGGAGCTATTGATGTTCCCAATGTGGACGACGAGCACCCAGACACCACATGGACATCTGTATTTGGCATCACCGTGACCACACTGCTCCCTCCTCTTTCTCCTCTTCTCCTTCACACTGGTCCTTTCGCTCTCACACGTGGACCTCCTCCACCAGCTCCTGAGGATTTAACCGATCCTGTTGCTCGTCAGGACGCTCTCATCCTATCCCTATTCCTCCACCTATCAAGACTGAGCATCTCGACGATGTCTATGTAGACAACAACCCCTTCGATGACATTGCCTATGCCAATATGACAGGTTCCCTGTGAAAGGTCTTAGTGGGACTTTGACCGTAGTGAGGGGGTAATGTTATGATTCATCTGGACTACCTTTTCTTCCCTTAACCTTCTTAGCTATATGCTGTATTACCACGAGTTGCTCATTTGACTCCCGCCTCGTACACTTTCTTTCCTTGCCTTGCCTCATGTGACTTCATCCAGTCAGAAATTGCCGTTTCCCTCATGTTATTCCACAGTCCACAGTTATGACACCATCAACTGTGCATTCTATTTGCAATCCTCTTATTTGTAATTCTAGTAATGCGTCGTTTCCTCATTGGCTCCCATTATCGTACAACGCGTTAACCCTTTTCCACTCCCATTTCCAGTTACTCTTTCTCATGGTTTGTGCATGGATCCCTTACGTATAAATACCTGTGCTCTTGCAGTAGAGATCCTTAGCTTAGACCTCCCTTGTCTTACTCTAGTATCTCTGCAATCGATAAGGTCCTTGTCCCTTTATCTCTTGTCACCCATCGCCCGCTATGTGATTGCTCTTGCATCCATAGATCTCCCTTAAACCTGAGGATGGTTGATATTGCCTTTGACACAACCATACTCCATGCCTAGTTGTTACTGTTGCGCTCAATTGCCAGATGACTCACTTTGCCACTTGATCACTTCATGCATCAGTGGATTCTCCTGTGCCATGTGACCACTTATGTGTCCATGGAACACATTAGAACCCTCAACACTTAGGATCTCCCTATGCCTTCAAGGGCTACGTCCAATCCTACCCAGGTCGAGCATAACAAAGATGATGTGTCATTAGTATTACAGATGAAATGAATTGGAAATGAATGCGCAGTCTATGGTGTCATGGCTGTGGACTGTGGAGTCACATGAGAGAAATGGCAGTTGCCAATTGGACAAAGTCATGTGAGATGAAAGAGAAAAGAAAGCATATGAGGCAGGAGTTGAATGAGTGACTTGTGGTAATACAGCGTATAACTAGGAAATGAAGGAAAAAGAGTAGTAGTCCAATGAATCATAACATTACCCTCTGACTATGGTTGAAGTCCCACTGAGACTTTTCAGGGAGAGCCCGTCATGTTGGCATAGGTGGTGTCATCAAATGGGTCATTGTCTACATAGACATCATCAAGATATTCAGTCTTGATAGGTGCAGGGACAGGGAGAGAACAAGAGTGTCTTGATGAGCGATGGAATCTGTTGGATCCCTGGAAGCTGGTGGAAGGGGTGCAAGTGTGGGGGTGAAAGGAGCTGTGGGAGGAAGAAGAGGAGGAGGCATGAAAGGTGGGCCCATGTGGATGCCATGGGCAGACATTGGAATGATGACCTGGTGCCTGCTTTTTGCAGATGGAGCACCAGAACTGGAGGCATTGATTCTGGTTATGACCTGGGGCGAAGTGATGGCAGAAGGGGTAGAGATACACAGGACAGTCATGTTTGAAGTGACTGAGGCACTTACATAGGAAGCAGGCCTGGGAGTAGTGGGGGTCAGATGGGAGTAATGGTTGGCTATGGAAAGCCCTTGTTTCAGCTTGGTCTTGTTATGCTTGATCCAGGTAGGATTGGACATAGCCCTTGAAGGTGTAGGGAGGTCCTAAGGTTTGAGGGTTCGAGTGTATTCCACAGATGCGTAAGCGATCACGTGGCACAGGGAAATCCACTGACGCGTTAAGCAGTCAAGTGGCGAAGTGAGTCGTCCAGCAATCGAGCGTGAAGTAACGACTAGGCACGGAGTATGGTTGTGCTAAGGCAATACCGACCATCCTCAGGTTCAAGGGATCTATGGTTGCAGAGGCAAATACATAGCGGGTGATGGGTGATGGGCGACAAAGAGGAAGGGACAAGGACCTTGTTGATTGCAGAGATACTAGGGTAAGACAAGGGAGGTCTAAGCTAAGGATCTCTGCTGTGAGGGTGCAGGTATTTATACATAAGGGGTCCGTGCATGGACCATGAGAAAGAATAACTGTGAATGGTAAGTGGAAAAGGGTTGATATATTGTACGATAGTGGGAGCCAATGAAGAAGCGATGCGTCATTAGAATTACAAATAAGAAGAATGGAAATAGAATGTGCAGTCGATGGTGTCATGACTGCGGACTGCGGAGTCATGTGGTGGAAATGGCAATTGCCGACTGGATAAGGTCACGTGAGATGAAGTGAAAAAGAAAAGCATATGAGGTGGGAGTTGAATGAGTGACTTGTATGAATACAGTGTATAGCTAAGAAAGTCAAGGAAAGAAAAGGTAGTCCAGATGAATCATAACAGGTCTAATGCCACAAGTTCAGCTTTGTCTAGCAGGGACAAGGATGTGGATGGGGTCATGGGTTCACATTCCAGAAACACGGGGTCAATGTTCTCGATGGAAGGTTCTTCTTCTTTCTCAGGGATAGAAGTAGGAGGTCAGAAGGTGTACATGGGTGTGGGGACCCTGGATATGGGGAGTTGCCTTCCAACTTGTAGGGCAGCAGCATGCCTAGCAGCGAGGTGGGCTTTCTGTTCACGGACATTGATAATGTGTGTGACATCTTTGGTGAGGGATCTGACCCAAGTGGCTAGGTCAAGGAGATAGCAGTCTACATCGACAAGGAAGGGAATCATGTCTAGTTGAAACATGGTTATATATATTTGGCTTTGTACATTGTGGGCATCATCAAGGATAAGTCAATTGGCTAATTCTTGTTCTGTGTGGGTGGAGGGGCATTCTGCAAAGAGGATAATAGTTTTGTTCTAAAGGTAGGCATGGTACAGTGCTTGGAGGGGGGAGCCAACCTTGAGGTAGTGGTCAAGGTGAGTGATGATGTGGGGGTTGTAAAGCTGTTGAGTGAGGGTGAGGATGTCCTCTCTGGTGGGGTAATCATCATGAAGATGCTGGGCAAAGAGGGGCATGTCTATGGACATGACAGCATCTGGAATAGTAGCAATAGAAACTGGTGTAAGAGGGACAGGAGCAAGTAGAGGAGATTGTTCAGCAGGTAAAGACTCAGAAGTAAGATCCAAGGGTGTACAAGGGGTAGGAATTCTATGGTAGCCTGGAGATAGATTGTGAGGATGAGAAGGACTATCAAGGGTTTCATTGTCTTTGATGGGGGATATGTTCTGAAGGGGTGTGAAGACAATGGAGGACACAGTGGAGATGAAGGAGATGGTAGGGGTGCAGAGTTTAATGGCCATGGGTGTTGATGGTGATGATGCTGGTTTATGAGTGGATAGGGGAAAAGACTGAAGGGTGAAGCTTTTTATAATATTTCAAGGTGGAGCCAGCATTTTTCAGATTCTGTTCTGGGACCCGTGAGTTGTCTTCTGCAGTATACCCTTTCCATCAGATCAGGAAGGAGCAAGATTGGGGAGTTCTGTGGTGGTGTAAGATCTGGTCAATTTCATATTCTTCCTCTCCAGTGATGAGGTCAGGCGGTGGTTTCAGGAAATTCAGACTGTGAACGGGGTTTTTGTGATAGGGTAATAAGAGTGAAGCATGAAAGACTGGGTGGATCTTCCATGTTGCAGGGAGTTGGAGCTTGTAAGTGATTGGGGATAGAACCTTCGTGATGGTAAAGGGTCCCTTGTGTTTAGGAGTAAACTTGGGGTTGATAACAGAGCATTTGAGGTTGCAGGCTTCGAGCCACACTTTGTCTCCATTTTTGAATGGAGTGAACTTCTGATGAGTTTGGGTGGCCATGATTTGGCGGGCAAGTTTGTGAGATGTGAGGGCTTCATCTCGGGCAGCAGTCAGGGACTTCAGACGGGATTCTACTGTGGGAAGAGAAGACTTGGCAATAACTGAGGAAAGGACACAGGATTCATATCCCATTATGAGATAGAATGGAGATTGACTCATGATGGAGTGAGGGCAGTGGTTGTGGGCGAATTCAGTGTGGGAAATGTTGTCAGCCCAGGAACCAGGGTTATTTCCACAGAAAATGTGGAGATACATTTCAATTTCCTGGTTGACTCGTTCTGTTTTGCCATTGGTCTGCAAGTGATAAGCTGTGGAAAGTGAAACAACCTATAAACCACTCCAAGGCTAGGAGCATCTACAGAGGCTGATCACAGAAAGGGAAGGGGGGAATAGGAAAGACTGAGTCTTATTCAAATGGTGGTCTAGAGGGAAGACTCCAAGAGAACTTGACTAAAGTTCTCTGGCAGTTGCTTTGGCCTTAAAGACTACTCTAGGGTTTGTACCTGTTTGTACATAATCTAAATATGGGCATAGGGTAATACTATAGTTAGTCCAAGCAATGCATCAAGTGCATGCATCAATCATAGCCATGGAATGGAAAATTGGACATGATGGAAACATATGGTGATTGAATGGAAGAGAAACATATGCCAACCATGAGGTGTGGCAGAATGGAAGAGCATAGCCATGCACAGCACAGAAATGAAAGTGAAACCATGCATGGGTGATGAGGATCAGAGATCCAGGTGAATGTATAGTGTAGTGCGTCCATGAGTGCAGAAACATCTAAGTCCAAAATGTCAGTCATGGATAAGATGAAAGTGTCAGTCACAAATGTCAGTCACAAATAAGATAAGGGTAAAAATGTATGTTTGTAACAGAAAGGGAGAGATCATAGTTTAAGATGCACCCAAGTTCTTTTGCAAAGGTAGAGGCGAATTGTGGACCATGATCGGAGATAATTTTATCATAGAGGCTGAAATGGGGGTGGACTTTGTGGAAAAAGAGAGAAGCTACCCCTTCGGTGGTGATGGTTTTCTTTGTGGGGCAAAGAATCACCCCCTTAGTAAGCCCATGGTCTACCATGACCAGGAGGAAATCAAAGAAAGAAGACTTGGGGAGATCCATGATGAGATCATAGGAGATTTGTTGGAAGGGGCGGGACACAAAGGACTTAATGGGTGTAAGGGGAGGAACCATGGGATGAGTATTTGACTTGTTTTGCTAGCATGTGGCACAGCCTTTGACATAGTGGCGGACATGGCTGGCAAGGCCAGGCCACCAGAATTCAACAGAGATGAGTTGACAGGTTTTAAGAAAGCTGGAGTGACCAGCAGTCTCATGATCATGGCAACATTGGAGGATAGACCTGTGCAAGTCAGTCTGGAACATATATGTGGTCTTTGTACATAAGGACAAATCCCTTCATCTGCCAATCGGAGAGATGGGAGTGGAAGGCAGTGGAGATGTCCTCATTAATGAACTGGAGGTGTTGGAGGATGAGGGGGTTGCCTGCAGAAGCAGTGGTGACCTTATCGGCGAGGGTGGTGTTGATGGCATGGACAAAGATGGAGGGGGGAAAGAGTGTTACTTTCTGGTTGTCTGGGTTGGACTTTGGGAAGTGATTGCAGTGATGAGAAAGGGCATCAGGGCCCAGGAGGTGGGATCCAGGAATGTGGATCATTTTGAAATCAAAGTCTGCTAGGTCTAGAAGCCAGTGGGCTTGGCGGTGGTTGAGGGCTTGAGGAGAGCAGAAATATGTTAGGTTCTTGTGATCAATGAAGACCTGGATGGGAAATTGAGATCCATGGAGATAGTGTCACCAGGATTTCAGGGCACAGATGACTGCAAGGAGTTCTTGATCATATATATCATAGTTCCATTCTGCGGGGGATAGAGATTGATATAGATAAGAACAGGGGTGCCAATCTCCATTGGAGTCGGCTTGTAGAAGAATTTCTCTGGTGGCATTCTATGAGGTGTTGGTGGCGATAGTGAAGGGGGTGGCAAGATCCAGCATAAGTAATACTGGTTCAGAAAGAAAGTGATGTTTCAGGGTTAGAAACACTTCTTGACATGTGGTAGTCCAAGACCAGGGGAGAGACTTCTTGGTGAGATCTATCAGGGGGTGAGCAACATTGGCATAGCTTGGGATGAACCAACGATAGAAATTGGCAAAGCCAAGGAAGGAATGGACTTCCTTGACTATCATGGGTACAGGCCAGGAAGAGATACTCTCAAGTTTGACAGGGTCCATGGTGAGTTTGCTGGGTTTTACAATGAGCCTAAGATAGTCGACCTCAGTGGTGGCGAACTTACATTTCTCCAGTTTTAGGTGGAGATCTAGTTCAGTCATGCATTGAAGGACATGCTTGGTGTGCTCCTCGTGAGTCTTCTCATCAGAAGAGAAAATAAGAAGGTCATCCATGTAAATAACAAGCCATCCTTCTGTGATCAAGTTGTGGAAGGAGTTGTTCATGAACCATTGGAATGTGGCAGCAGAGTTACAAAGGCCAGAGAACATTACCATGGGTTCAAGGAGTCCTTTGTGGGTGATGAACACTGCTTTCCACTAATGGCCATCTTTGATGCAGACATTGTTGTATTCCCATCGGACATCAAACTTGGTGAAAACCTTGGCATCTCTCAGCTTATCAATGAGGTCAGAGATAAGGGGTAGGGGGTATGTG
>JBBPRF010000020.1:0-145344 GCA_038092875.1 Lanmaoa pseudosensibilis | reverse complement strand
ATTTTGTCTTCGTACAGGTCTACAGTAAGTACTACGAGAAGAGACGCCGTTGAAAGGGTTAGTGCATCGCCAAGCCAAGGGATTTATGCTCCCCGTAAACAAGGTCCCTGCCGACGAAGTCCGGCCCTTACTCTAGTAATAGATGACTACGTAATAAGCGTCGTACTCAACTTGCAGTTTACTACTATCTCTTCATGACAATATGCCTTACAAACTTTCAGCGACGTTATCGAGCCACTCCGCCGATGTACGTGGTAATTTATCCTACGATTTCTTGAAATCTCCGATCAGACCTGACGGAAACTCACAGGTCCGTGAGGTGGTATCACCAACAGATAATCTAGTTCTATCCGCTTCGCGCGATTCAACTGCGATATCTTGGCAGAGAAGTTCACCTTCGTCGTTCTCTCCCACTTCTATCCTCCGATCAGGCCTCAGGTTCGTCAATGCAGTGGAGTATCTCCCCCCAACCGCGGACGCACCGCAAGGTCAGGGTTTCTCCATCCCTATCCAAAAGAGGCAGTGTGATGGAAACGCGCTTTGGCGTCTGTCTGTGCCAGGATACGCTGTCGTTGGGGGGCAAGACATGGTTATCAACATATTTGTGCTCGACTCGTCCAGCAAAGAAGATCCAGAGTATTCTTTAGTCGGACACACAGATAACATCTGTGCCATCCATGTCGGCCCAGCCGGTGTCATCATTTCTGGCTCGTGGGACAAGTGAGTGGTCTTCTGCATTACAAACTGGAACTAGGTGAAAGTGGAGAGACAGGACCGCCAAAGTCTGGAAAAACTTCACACTTCAATATGATCTCAAGGGACACCAACAATCTGTTTGGGCGGTACTCGCTTTGGAGGACTCGCAGTTCTTGACAGGTCTGTCAGACTTTTGTTTCGTCGCTGACCTTTCTGACATTCTATTGTAGCGTCCGCGGATAAGACCATCAAGCTTTGGATACAGAACAAAGTAATACGAACCTATGAAGGCCACCGTGATGCTGTCCGTGGCCTAGCATTAATACCTGATCTTGGTTTTGCGTCTTGCTCCAATGATAGGTGGGATGAGTCCAGATGTCGCTCTGGGATGTATTCCTGACACGTGGCATTTCAGCGAAGTTCGAGTATGGACAATAGGTGGTGATCTGATTTACACGTTATCTGGGCATACTTCCTTCGTATACAGCTTATCGGTTTTGCCCAATGGCGACCTGGTCTCCGCCGGGGAGGACCGTTCAGTACGGGTATGGCGTGGTATGTTGCAATTTCTTTGTGATTTAAAAGGCTTTACACATTGACACCCGCGATGATTCAGATGGAGAATGTGCACAGGTCATAATACATCCTGCCATTTCTGTGTGGTCTGTTTCCACCATGCCAAACAGTGATATTGTTAGCGGATCCAGCGACGGCATTATCCGAGTGTTCAGCAACTCGGAAGATCGCTGGGCCAGTGAAGCTGACCGGAAAGCATTTGAGGACCAAGTTTCCAACCAAGCGCTCCCATCGCAACAAGTTGGTGATGTGAAGAAAGCTGACTTGCCGGGCCCGGAAGCCCTGGTTACTCCAGGTAGTCTGCCCGATAGTTCACCGTTCCAGTGTACTGAAGAACAAAACCAGGAAGAAAGGCTGGAGACGTAAAGATGGTCCGAATCGGGGATACTGTGGAAGCCCACCAGGTGATCATATTCAATTGACTAACCTCGACAAGCCTAACTTGACCACTGAAAGTGGGATGCTGTCTCTTCCAGCTGGCAAAAGATTGGCGAAGTCGTTGATGCCGTTGGCTCTAGCCGTAAACAACTCTACAACGGTAAAGAATATGACTACGTATTCGATGTAGATGTGCAAGAGGGTGCACCTCCATTGAAACTCCCCTATAATGTCTCCGGTGGGTTGACCTTGCGATATGCCAAGCGGATCTTTGTTGATATGTCCCAGAGAATCCTTACACAGCCGCCCAACGCTTTCTACAGCAAAATGACATCTCGACGAGTTATCTTGATGAAGTCGTGAGGTTCATCGAGAAGAACACCGCCGGGGTGAACTTAGGGGGTGATAGCAACTACGTGGATCCATACACAGGTCAGCCTCGAAACGTCGCTGACGCGCAGGCTCGAAAAATTAGTCATACCAATATAACCCACATAGGAGCATCGAGATATCAGCCTTCGACAAGACATCCACCGTCGATTGTACCTGCGTCGACATCTATAGACCCTTACACCGGTGCATCTCGCTATTCTGGTACCTTGCATGCAGCATCACCTCCAGCTACCCAGACCCCACAGACGAAGATTCTCCCTTTTGTTCGTTTTGCCATACCTTGTTCCGTGCTCTCACTCTCACCTTTTCATAGAAAACCCTTGTGACTTTCAAACAATCCAATATACCAGCCATGCAGGCCAAACTGTATCAATTCGATGACACTCTCCGTAACGACATGGTGAGCCTCAGTAACCGTCTTCTTTACAGTAACCACGAGCACTACCTCGTTTGCTTCTTAGACAACTGCAACTTGTGCAATGTACCCTGAGGAAAAAGTATTGATTGAAGAAGTGTTCACGTTCCTTTCCCAAGTTACTTCAAACCCGGCGTCTGCTTCTATTACTCCGAGTGGGTTGCATATTGAGGCAATCGTATCGATCCTGGGTCGCTGGCCAGCTGCTCAGAGATTCCCTGGTGCGTGCTGGCACTTCGAAGGGTTTGAGATCTACACCGACATATATTGATGGTAGTGATGGATCTCAGTCGTTTGGTGGTCGTGTACTGCGCAAACGCACTAGCTGCCACTGGACATTGCGAGAAATTATCTGACCGTCTATTCAGTGCATCGGATTGGTCATCTGTTATACTTGGAAGCCCGATGTTGAAGCCACAGGAGACGAATGTGTTGCTGCTATTGCGCACCATCACCAATTGCTTTCGAGAAGGCACTCCGGTGAACGATGGACGGTGGGTTCAGCAGGTGAAGAGGTCCCTATTTCTTTCAACTTCTTCTTGACCGCTCCGCCAGATCTTTGAGGCACTGACTCAGGCACCGTACCATATCCTCTCAAGACCACAACGGGTAGCGCTGGCATCGGTATTGTTTAAGTCAGTCTTCGTCATATGGAAATCAGCGACATGGTTCAAGAATACTTCCTAGCTTCTCATGCATTCACCTGAATACACCAGCTAGCATAGCAGCGCGTGATCAGTGTCTCACCCTTATCTTCAAGGTTGAATTCATTTCTTGCGAGATCATTCTGCTAACTCTTCGCAGGTGCTCAGATTAGAAAAGGAGGATGGTGAAGTGGCCTATCGAGTCTCTGTCGCGCTCGGAAACCTTGTGAGTATGTTTTGATTCTCATGTGCGACAATTACCAATCGTACCCCGATAAGCTCTTTGAAGCCAGAGATCGGGGCTCGGCACTGAAATCTGCACAAGTGCTGGAACTGAAGGAGGTTATGGGCACGATGCGATCTAGTTTCAATGATGGCAGGATTAGCAGCGTTTTCCAGGAAATTAACTCGCTAGCCCCGTGATGGGCTGATTTGGCAGTGACTCAGGTAGACAGTACTCTTCAACGAAGCTTGCAATTACACCGACTATTGCTGTCTCTTCTATGGTGGCTTTGCAATAGAGTATGTATCTCTATAGATAAAGCACGAACGGCCTCGGCGAACTCCCACGCGATTTCACCGCGACTCGTCTTCGTCCCAGCTACTCTGATTCCATTCCGATGCCAGCCCAGTTCCGCATGTACATCGTGCGACACGGTGAAACAGAATGGAACAAAATACGCAGGATACAGGGCCAATTAGATGTCCCACTCAATGAGACCGGATTAGAGCAGGCGATGTTGGTGGCTGAAGCTCTAAAGGACATCCCGTTTGTAAGAGCATTCAGCAGCGATCTCCAAAGGGCATCCAAGGTAAGAACACCGACTTCTCGGTTTTCCAAGTTCGATTGGATTGTTTCCAGACCACAGAGTACATCCTCCAATATCATCCAGATGCTGTTTTGGAACGGGACAGATTGATCCGGGAACGAGTAGGCAAAGCTCCGTCCCCTCCCGCGTCGTTTGAGCTCATCATCCATGCTCGATTACCATGTTGGCGCAACAGTATATGGGAGAATTGCAGGGGGAAGTGACGCGATCAAGAAAACCAGCACCATCGGTGGAGACAATACCCAATTTTACTACGAGGTGTCTGTTCTGGTATTCGAGATCGATCGTGGATTACATGATTTCAAGGCTTGAGGCAGGTCCCCCCGTGGAGCAGCCGCATAACATTCTCGTAGTCTCTCACGGGGCTTGGATTGCTGTTTTCCTTTCTGCGTTACGGGCAAACGGACTGATGACTTGTCGCGAGGGCGTCGAGATCGGTCACTGTCTAAACACTGGTGTGTCCATCATCGAATACACGACGATACCTATCGGAAAGGACGAGGCTTTGATGGGAACCCTGGTCCAATACTCGGGCGTGGAACATCTTAGAAATGAAGATTTGCATCCCCAGCAGGTAAATGCAGATGTTTTGGAGGATAGGGGAAGGAAACTTTGAGAACGAATATATGCATGATGTCTTAGTTACGGTTATACCAGTGGAAACGTCATTATCAGTACTTGTAAAACCATGTTCGTTCTTCGTAGGGAGATCTCGCACCACGCATGAAAGCTCTAGTGTACCATGTAACGCATTTGCAAATCGCTGTTGCCTGTTAACGTTTCAAGCTTTCGCCTTCATTCCAAACCGATGTACTCGCCTTCGCGATTTCCCGTGTCTTGGCGCAGAAATATTGCAGTTAATAAGATATGGCAACTAAGGGCCTGTGACGACACATGCCAGTTCTTCCTACGACATCAATGTATCCCCTTGAAGCTCTTCGAATTTTTTCCTTGCCATTCGAATGTTTATCTTGATTGCTGCGGTTTCTGAGCAGTCGATTTAGCAGACAGAAGTATTCTCTCGAATTTCTCCTTACCAACAACTGGATTATGGACCACGACCAAGACGTAGGTATTCTTTGTCATTTCATCCAGAACCGCGGTGAATTCTGCGAGCTCCATCTCTAGGGAGTGAAACTCTTCGCGTAGCCGCGAACATGATTGTTTGAAAGCTTTGATCAACTCCGAGGTACGTTCGTAGCGTTTTGGATCTAATGTATGGGTCGCTACAGAATCGGGTGCATCGGAGGACGATGATGTAGCGATAACTAGAAAAGTGGCACGCTCGAAGAGGATGACCTCCGTCGCGCTGCAAGCTTCCGCAAATATTCGTAGATGTTTATTGAGGTTTCGAGCGTTAGGTATCAACGTGTTGACGATGCTCGACCAAGCCTGTGGTGCAGCACATCAGACACGACCCGCCAAAGAAAGAGACAGACCTTGCATGCCTTGTACAAAGTCTCGTCATATATGCTTGTCCCGAGCACCTTGACAGGGAAATCACCGCTTGCCTTCTCCAATTCTGCAACTTTTCGCTGAAAGATAATGGATCGTTCACCTTCGCGAACCAGATCCATCTTGTGGACTAGGAGGAATACGCTCGCATCTTTGCTAAACTGTGATAAACCATCGAGACAGTCGCGATAGTACTCTAGGTCCTTGGTCATTTCCCGACTTTCCACGTCAAAGACGTAGATCATGACTCCCGCATGCGAGAATATAGTGGAGCGCTGCGTGGAAAGATAGGAGTCCATGAACGCATCTTGGCCACCGCAGTCCCACAGGTTGAGGATGAGGTCTCCGAGAAACCGAACGTGGTTCTGCTCAACGTCGATGGTAGCGCCTAACCGGGACGTCAAAGATGCTGGATTGTTGGAACTAACTGACCTGTTAACCGGGATTCTCGTGTAGGTGGATGATTTGGCTCACAAAATCATAGAACGCATGGAGGTTTTTCCACTACCCGACGCACCCATTAAGAGAACCTTGACGAAGAAATACAGTCAGGCATTTTCATGGATGAAATGACCGCACATGCCTTCTTCTTCATTTCGTGAATTGTTAAGACTATGCTGGCAGCTGACGATGATGGACGTGAATCGTTGACGACAGAGTAACCGACGTAAAGGAGGCCGGAACCCGAGGATCGGCTACTTGGTGCGTTGGTAAGTTAGTCAATCGTCAATCTATGGTGGGGTCCTCATGAATTATTCACCACATCCCACGAGACAGAGTACAAAGTATAGCATACAACAACCTATTTATTCACTCTACCGTCTTCGAGAACGACCCAACTGACCACCCTTTACATTGTGCCGCCATTTCCACCGCCGCCAATCCCCAATCCTCTCCGTGATTGTGACCCTTGTTCGCCCCTCTACCAATGCCTGCACGCTCTAAGGCCTGGTCGTCGTGGAGGGCCGTCAAAACGCCAAAAATCACTGGAATGCCCGTGTCCAGCTGAACCCTCATGAGGGCATGCGAAACACTGTCACAAATGTACTCAAAGTGCATGGTTGCACCCTTGATGAGAACACCGATCGCGATGACAGCATCAAATGGGGCTTCTACACTCGCAGAGGTGGTATTGTTGGGGGTAATAGACCCTGTGAGATTGAGGCCAAGCAAATCCGTAGCAGACGATCCTGCTTGTACGCGCGACCCTGCAATGACTCTATCCAAAGTTCATCGTATGCAGGTGGTAGAATGGAGGTCGACGCACTTGGAACACGCAAGGGGTAGTTCGTAGCTACCTGGAACGGATTGCACCACGATATTGGTATCCTTGACACCAGATTCCTTCAGCTTTGAGATTGCGCCGGCGACGAGGGCTTCAATGACTACTTTGTTCCATCTGGCGTGCACGATGGCGATCCGGAGGGATGACCCGTCGTATTGACTGGTTGAGGGTCCCTTGATGGAACTCATTGCAGTATAGATGTTGGTCTGGTGATCAGACCGTCGAATGAGGCAAGTCTGTATATGTGGGAATCGGGACATGGGTCCCGCTCATTTTTTTTTGGCCGGTCAGCTCCTATTACCAGTACTTGGTTCCCTTCGTCCATCTTCACCAGGCGGTGGTCGCGGCCATCGTTCCGTTCACTTCTAAAAAGCACGCCGAATCTCGAGGCATCGCATGAGCTATTAGATTTCTCCCCTTTGCATTCGACTAATGGAAGGAAACCTCGCTGGTACGCCTGCAGGCTGCGGCTAAACTCGCGTTCAGGGCTGAGCAACGGTTCCACAGCAACGTATACTCTGATTCATCGCTTTCTGAAGCAGCAATCCCATAACAAAGCCGCGGAGGCTGTCAAGAAGGCAGCCAAAGCTTGTGTCATCCTTCGTGATGATATAGAACAGGAAGGACCAACACTCGAGGACATCATTAAAGAATGGAAGACGAAGGAAAATACCAAATCGTAAGTAATCCTTGCAGTCTACTTCCCAGGGACGTGCCAATCACACGAGCACTAGTGGAGACGCGGACTGTATGTATGCGTAGCATTTCTGTCGTCGCAACTAAGTTCCTGCATTAGCCTCGTCGGAGGACTCTGATTCTTCTGATGGTGAGGTTCTCTTGCATCGTGTTCACATCAACATCCGTTTGAATCAAGTAACTAGATTCCTCATCCGATTCAGAGGATAGCTCGAGTTCTGATTCAAGGTGGGTCACCGAGAGGGTTCATTGTGCACGTGCTGGGTGCTAACTTCGATCAGCTCAGAAGATACTTCAGGTAAGCTTCGCGTCAAGTGATCCTATCATTTGTCTTATTTTTATTCCAGGTTCTGAAAGTGATACCAGTGATAGTGATGACAGCGGTGACGACTCGGATGACTCGGACGAAGGGACTGTAGCTAAGAAATCGCCCCAGAAAGCTGCTGAACGTGATACAAGTGCGACGTTGTCATCAGGTTTGCTGCGCTGTCTCCCTTATTTTCTTTGGTGTTTATCGACGTTTTAGCTGGAGAGATTGCTCAGGAGGTAGCCAAACAAGCCGCCTCGATACCCGAGAAGAAGTCGACCAAGGATACGGACAAAGTGAACAAGGATAAGAACAAGAGCTCCGACTCGGACAGTTCTGATTCGGACAGCTCGGATTCAGACAGTTCTTCGCAAAGTTCCGCTCCAGATGGTTCCGATGCTGAGTCGTCCTCTAGCAGTTCCGGTTCTTCCAGTAACTCGGATTCAAGCGACGAAGATGAGGCGAACGCGAACGAAAAGGCTCCCCCAAATAGGACGAAGGCTACCAGGGACAAGAGCCCGAGCACTTCAGAGTCATCGACATCCGAAGATGAGTCAGAATCACAAGAAGAAGAAGAAGCTCATGTTGTGAAAAAGCGTAAAACCTCGGAAAACGGAGCTGCTGTGACAACCGTTGTGGCGACCGGATCGCAACAAATCGCAGGGGCTTCGCAGAGGAAAGAAAAACCCCCACCAAAAGTCAAGGAACGCTTCCAGCGGGTCAAAGTTCAAAATGTAGCACCCGAGCTGGTCATGAACAATGGTTACGAGGCAAGGGTAAGTAATGCATTAATGAGTTGTCACCCGCAAGCGAAGCCTTCATAACTGCCATAGGGTGGAGCGGTGAACGATTATGGTGAACGTGCGCATCGTGACCTCATCGTGACTCGCGGCGCTGGATTCCGCAAGGAGAAAAACAAGAAAAAGCGGGGCTCATATCGGGGCGGGGAGATTACGGTGAGTAGTGGTTTTGATTGTTGATCTACCTTACGAGCATCCTTGCCGCTTTTGACAGATGGAGAACCATAGTATCAAGTTTGACTTTTAAAGTCGCGTCTCGATTAGCCTGCTATTCGTTATTAACCTTGAATATGTCCGGGGCAAGAGGGACCTCTGGAAACGTCGTTTCGTCGCATGGATCTGCGACCGAACTCAGAGAGTATACATTTATTTGATTTTACTGGCATCTGAGATCTGAGATATGAACCAGCGAGAGATGAATGCAAAACAAGGAAACCCATGTGGCAGAACTAGAGACCGGTTCCTATCGCAACAAGGACGTCGATCCAGCACATGTCTGTTGCTTCCGGTTCTCGATCCACCCTCGGTCCAAACGTGAAACAGAGCTCATTTTACTATACACCGGAGATACCGTAGTCATGCCACATCCAATAGGCGAACCCACTGAATCGAGATCCATGACGGAGATCCCTTGACGTCCAAAGTGCCATTCTCCTGTGGCGCCGCCAAAACTTGGTCGGGATGGGATTCGCGCTGGAGGACGACTTTGGGCCAATAGTACTGGGTGAATGGCAGGACTTTAATCGACACCGTCTTGTGGTGTTTCTGCAAGGCGGACTTTAGGTGGGTCGGCATCTGCAGAGGGTCAATGCGAAGTAAGAAGCGACAGTCGTAAAGGACTTGGAGAGGATCGGTGGGTACATCAGAGGACAAAGCAGCTCTGAGTCGTTCTGTGAGGTCGATCATGAGTGTGGTCGAGGAGCCAGCACCTTGTTGTGGATTCTTGGAGAAGGGGGGTGTTCGCGAGGCGAGCCAGCAGAAGCGGTCTTCAGGCTGGAGGGTCGAATGCAAACATTGATTTCCGACCCTGAGGGATTTATTTGGATTGAATATAGCAGGGGACCAGAGCACGCCGCCACCCGTTGTAAATTTCTTGATCTGAGATGCCTGTGGATCTGAGGCCCACAAGGCGCGAACGATGCGGTGTATACTGCTCTTACGCCTGTGGGCATCTGCACGGAGGGAGCCCCAGGGGTGAAAGGAAACGTAACGGATTACGCGCAAGACGAGTGCGAAACGCACATCGGGGTCGGTGATATCGCGTAATTCGGTGGATGAAAGTAGGAGGGTACCAGTCGGGGAGGGTAGCGGGCATTCGGTAAGACGAGATGTCACTATGACAAAAAGCTGGTGTCATCCCGACGGGGAAGGGGGCAATGCGTGAGAAACATGCCTTGGAGGTTGATGTGTTGCGCCCTGGTTGCGAGTTTCATGACAGCAGAATATAGTCGCTGCTTTTCGCCGAGGACATCGGGAGCAATAGATTGCAAAAACGAGGAAGCGCGCTTGATTTTATCGAAGGAAAGGGAGGCGGTGGGGGGTAAGGAGACGGGTTTAGAGAAAGGTGGATCGTCGCGAAGGCAGTGGCGAATGGCGTTGCGGGGGGTGATGTGTGGCTGAAAGTTTGTGGGGTCGTTGATGTAGTGCAAGTGGTGGGCATGGCACGTGGCAAGGATCCTGTCCTAGAATGAAGTGGGGATGAGAAAGAAGGAAGGGGGAGAAGAGAGGTACCTTTGGAAAGGACAAGAGGGGCCGTAGGATGAATGTATCTAGACCGCGGTGGCCAAACCAGGGAAGAGCGGAATGTGAAAGACCCGAGCCCATGCCGCATCTGCGCAAGGGACGCATTCCGGCAGCACCGAGAAGGGAGGAGCCACGTGCGAGCCGCATGATGGCCGTTTCGAGCTGGTCGTCTGCGTGATGGGCGAGAGCGAGGAGGGAGACACGAGCATGTGTGATGGTACGGAAGAGGATGTTGTAGCGGGCATCGCGTGCGGAGCGTTCGAGGGGACCGGTGGGGAGGGGGGGGAATGGAGGGACGCCCCAGGGAATGTGTGCTGTGTGGTGGGGGATGCCGAGGATGCCGGCGTTTGCTGCTGCGGTGGCGGCCATATCGGGGGACGCGGGCTGGAGGTTGTGGACGACATGGATGGAGAGGAGTGCGCGGGGAGGGAAGAGCTGGCGGAGGAGGAAGAGGAGACAGGTGGAGTCGGGACCGGCGGAGTTGGCGATGGCGATGATTGGATTCGCGTGGATAGGGAGACAACGGAGGAGGGCAGTGGAGAACTCGACGAGATGGATCGGAGAGGACATCGCCGCATCATCAAAAAAAAGACCCCAGATACGGCTCTCTAAGCGTTGACAGTTTGGATATAAGACACAGGACGTGTCCCCGTCACTCCCAAAAACATTCCACTGTCATGGCCAGTACTACTCTTATAGACTACGCCAGCGCAATCGGCGTGAAATCCCTACCCGCCGCCGTCGTCTTCACTATCCTCTACTTTTTCTTCCTCGCCTATTTCTTCTCAAAGACCATCGCCCGTCCCATCTATGTATACGTCATCCTCACCTTTTTCTGCGCAGGTCTGCCTTCTCTCCACTCACTTTTTTTTTTTTTTTCCCTCGCTGATCCGTTCCAGTTCGCGTCACCGCGTTCATCCTCCGCGCACTACTTTCTCACGTCCCCTCCGACGCCAACAACTTGCACGTGGTCCTCGCTTATGAAATCATCTACAACACCGGCTTCTTTGGTTTGCTCTACTCCGCCTATACCCTCGTCACTGACCAGTATGTCCTCCTCGTCCCCGTCCCCGTCCCCGCCTTCCTCACTCTCTCCCCAGCGTCGCCACAACAAACAACCCCCCCAATGACCCCGTCTCTCGCCTCCTTCGCTTCCGCCCCTTTTTCCGCATCGCTTTGATGGCCGCAGTCACCCTCGGTATCACCGGCGCTGTCCAGAGCAGTTTGGGAACAACCACCACCACCATAAACACCGGAAATACCCTCCGCAAGGTCGCCATCTACATCTTCCTCGTCTGCTCCATCCTCGTCCTTTTGCAGACCCTCCTTCTCGCCCGCGTCGAGTTCTCAGGTATGCCCCTCCCTCCACACACTCTCCCCTTTCTTACCATCCTCCTTTCGCAGAGGATGCCTATCGCGCCCCCACCAACAACATCGGTTCCACTTATGGCATCTACATCCTTTTGGTCGTTTCTATCCTCCTCATCGTGCGCGAGGCCTTCTTTGCCGCAACAATCAACAACCCCTCTCAACAGGAAAACGAGGCGATCTGGTACCCTCTTGCTGCTCTCACAGAGTTCATTGCCATCGTCTTGTTTGCCACACCTGGTCTGGTGCCTGATACACCCAAGTAATCATACCTCGGCGTCCTATTTACATCGTTGCTTAGCATACTACCACAACACCTCCCCTAGCGTACTTGTCCTGGTGTTCATACCCATGTCTATTATTGATCCACGTTTGAGCTGCAATCGATGACATTGTGCGCAATCAGTGCTGTCATGTGGCGGAGGGCAAGGGTGCGAACCTCTCTCTTGTCGTTCCAGTCCCACAGACCGAGTCCACTTTCCATCTCCCCCCCCAGAAAAAATAAAACAATCCATGTCCCACAACATTTCCCCTCCTCCTGTCCCCGTCTCCCCTCCCTCTACCGGCGTCCGTCGCCACCATACCATCTCCGCCGCGTCCCGCACCGCCAGGGCAGGTGCACGCGCCACCATATCAGAAGAGTCTCAGGACCAGCAACTCTGGAACGACGACGAGCCCGTCGATGAAGACTGGGTCGGCGGTGTCGGCGCAGTCGGAGAGAAAACATCTCTCCACAGGCAGAGCTCCCTTCCAACCAACTCTAAAAGAGGTCTGCCCCGTTATATCTATCCCCTCCTCCTCTCACCCCATCCATCTCCCAGCTTTCCGGGGTCAATCTTCTAAGAAATCTGGAAACTTAACCCCGCGAACCATGAATAGCTTATCCGCCATCGCTGGTCACGACGGCGATGAGGAGGACTGGGAACGAGAAATGCGAGGCTTTAACAACGAAGACGAGGTGAGCCGTTGTGCTTAATATACCTCCTTCGCTCAAACCTTCGCACCCGCGTTCGATCCCGCTATACTTGTCTCCTCTCCCCACCTTTTGTACTCACACCGTCCTCTCAGCACAACATGTCCACCTCGGACCAAGCCCCCCACCAGCACGTCGTGGACCAGTCCTCTGCCGCCAATCCCTCTCCCCTCTCGCCCCATTTCGCAACCGCCCATGGCCCGTCGCCGCCCCCACCTTCCTCTGGCGTCCGTCGTCACCAGAGTCTCACCTATGGCGCCCAGAGACAAATCCCATCTTCCGGCCTCAAACGTGCAGGCACATTACAGCAAACGGGTTCCCGGAACACCACTACCGTCGGTCAGACACCGAGCCCCCCCGATCCCGAGGAAGAAGACTATACTGAAGAAAAGGAGCTCGTCAATCCATACGATGACGAGTCCTACTTCACACCTCGCTCCCCTCCTCCAAACCAGCAGCAGTATGGCAGTCAGGGTCCTGCCCAATACCCTACGAGCCCCATTGGTCGAGGCTCTCCATGGGGTACTCCCGGTGGTCCCGACTGGCGCACACCAGGTGGTACGTTTGCAGGACCAGGTGGGGCAAGCGTAGACGATGTTGCCCGTGCATTGTCTGCCATGGAACTTAACAACACCAATCAACTGTACTCGAATAGTACCGCGCTCCAGGCGAATCAGTCAGCGCACCCACCCCGTTTCAACGCAACACAACCCCCTCCACTCTCACCGGGCAGCGTGCGTCAAAACGCTATGCAAGGTGGCAATGGAACTTCGCGGAAGCTTCAGTTGAACACCGACATAGAGGGTAGGAAGACACCGACTGGGCAATCGGTATGTGTTTCATTCCGAAGCAACCTCCATCGGATGTCATGTGTTATGACGATCACAGCGCGGATCTACTGGCGACAGCACTGCAACCAGTGCGACTACTTGGGACCGAGGAGAGAAACGTCTCACCGAGCGTACCTCCAACTCAAGCCTGAATTATGGCTATAACCAAGGTCAAAAAGGCAGCATCCCCAGTGTTCCGCCCATACCTCCACAATATCTCAACCAGATGGGCGCCATGCAGGCGCCTCGGTTAGGCTTCGCACAAGGCCAAATACAACAATCCCAGAGCGACAACAATCTACAGTCGCTTACCGGCTTCCTCAATTCACCAGTCGATCTTCCGACGCTGATCGCTACCAAGGGATACAATCCTCAGCACTTTGATATTCGACCACAATTTGTCGGTAACGTTCCTCTAGAAATTCAACATGCATGGGCTATAGTCTCATTACAGGCGCGATACTTTGTTATCAAATCATACACCGAAGATGACGTCCACAAGTCCCTCAAATATGAAATTTGGAGCTCCACAGACCCAGGGAATAAGCGTCTCGATAAGGCGTTTAAGGAGTGCGCCGGAAGGGGCCCGATTTACCTTTTCTTTAGCGTCAATGCTAGGTGACTGTGGTATCCATTGACAATCCTTCTCGGTGTTCTGACGTTCGGTTACAGCGGTCATTTTTGCGGGATGGCGGAAATGCTGACTCCCGTATGTTGGCTTGTGTTTCGAATCTCAGTATATACTCACGTCGCCCGATTAGGTTGACTATACACGGAGTAGTACTGTCTGGGCATCGGACAAGTGGAAAGGTGTCTTCAAAGTTCGATGGATTTTCGTTCGCGACATCCCTAATGCAAACCTCCGTCACATACGCTTGAAGTCTGTCCTCACGTTCCTTGTTTGGAGTGTCACTCACCACTACACGTAGTAACACCGCCGAACGCAAGCCTGTCACCAACTCTCGTGACACTCAGGAGCTCATGCCAGATGCTGGACAAGAGATGCTCCGTATTTTCCACACTCATCCGGCGAGGACGTCGCTCTTGCAAGATTTCGCATTTTATGAAGTACGTCCGTTGCATGTCTCATGCCCACAAGTACTGAATCCCGAAAAGCTGCAGGCCATGCAAAAGATGCAACCTCAGCAACCAGCTGGGTCTGGCAGCGGATCTGATGCTTCGACACCCCAGTCCCAGTCCCCAACCCCACAGCAGCAACAGGCGATTTATGCAATGGCGAACATGGGAAATCCAGCCGCGTTGTATAACCCAATGTCACCGGGCATGGCAGCTACGATGACTCCTGCCATGCTACAAATGCAGATGCAAATGGGCATGATGAGCCCTCCCTTTGGCATTCCACAAACGCAGGCCATGCATCAGAGTGTCATGCGACACCCGAGTCCAGGCCCCACTGGGGGACAAAATTACATGAATATGGGTGGGGTGCCGTTTTGAGAAGAAATGATTGCTACGACTGGATGGTAAATTCAGCGCGAAGTGTACTAACGACTATGGATATAGATTTTGTTCTATTTAAGCCACGATGCCCTTTCCTTTGCTCCAATCTGTCTCATCTTTCCCCATCTCTGATGTTCCGTTCTATTGGCTCTCCATCTCCGTGTCACATGTTACCCACTGTCTCCCGTTCAGATCTACACAGCAGCCATGGACATGGACAATGGACTTGGATATCCAACTGTTTGTTGCGTTGTAATCGTTTTCGCTTTTGCACATTTCTCTACTATAGTCATATTTTTGATGGCCTTGGGATTGATTTACTTCTGATACAATGTACTACCGACCAATGTCGCGTACTGAGAATTGGTCTGCTAGAGATGTTTGTCAAACGGATTGAATCATCCTATGAAGAGCCAATACGGCAGCAGCACCAAAGGATGGATCATTGATATCGGTGTCCAGCTCTTCGATGGGACACTCTAATCCTGCAGAACGCAAGGTATCCAGCAACGCCATATCCGCTTCCACGTCCCAAAACGGTCCTCCATCTTTATCAATTCCCGAGAAGCCTTGGAGAGGGAGCAGGACATGTGTCCTGTCCGGTAAAGCTTTTCTGAGCTTTTGTGCAATGGTCTGCCCCAAGGCGTTGCATTCCTCGGGCGACGTGCGCATCAGCGTGACGGATGCATTATGGCGGACGAAACGTCTACCAGAAAACTTTGCAGGAACGGTCGAGGTCGGGCCAAAGTTGACCATGTCCAGTGCGCCAACTGAGACGACCTGGGGGATGGACTTGTCCGCTGCTGCCTCGAGACGGTTGGGCCCAGCGCTAAGCACACCTCCGACGAGCTCGTCCGCAAGCTCCGTGGTCGTAAGATCCAAGACACCCACGAAATATCCCTCCCGTATCAGCCTTTCCATCGACAGTCCTCCCGAGCCCGTCGCATGGAAGGTGACGACAGAGTACCCCAGCTCTTCCAGCTGTCGGGTGGCTACCTGGACGCATGGGGTGGTGAGACCAAACATGGTGACAGCGACAGTACGCCTTTGAGGACTGGCATCCTGTGTGAGCCGGGGTCGGAGCGTCATGCCGGCGATCGCGGAAGCAGCGTTGCCCAAGATCGCGTGAAGCAGCGCATTCATCCCTGCGATATCCACGACGGAGTACATCATCGTCATGTCTGTCCCGCCGACATAGTGAGAGGTGTTTCCTGAAGCCATGGTGGACACCAGGAGTTTTGGAAAACCGATGGGAAGGGCGTCACGGAATGCTGCAGCGCAGACACTGGTATTGCCAGAGCCGCCAGCGCTGATGACGCCTGCGATGGCTCCTTCCGCATAAAGGCGGGCAAGGGTGACCGTGAGGGCGCAGGACATGGTTTCTAGTGCGGCATCGCGGGAGGAAAGGTTTAGAACGTCCTCTGACAGCACGCTCAACACTTGCGAGTGGGTGATATCGATGTGGTCAAGGTCAGGAGGATCGTAACTGCCGATATCAATGAGGATGGCTTTGCACGATCCGCTGGTGTGGATAGCATGCTTGATGTAGCAAAGCGCTTCGTATTTCGTATCACAGGTACCGATAACCGCTACGACCGGAGGAGAGGACATTGGGTATGTGAAGGCGCCAACGCGTTTCTGACCCGGCTGATGAGTCAGCAGAGCAGGCTAATATAAGCGGATTGTTTCCTGAGAAAGCGACCGCTGATCGCTGTCGACGCATTCTACACCATGTCCAGACGCCAAGTAGCGCTTGAGCGACTGAGAGGCTCCATTAGCCGAGGCGAAGCAATTGTTGGAGGCGGAGCTGGAGTCGGACTCAGTGCAAAAGCGCAGGAGGCTGGCGGAGTGGACCTGGTTATCCTGTACAACTCGGGTCGCTATCATATGGCGGGCAGGGGTTCCCTAGCAGTGAGGATCACGAGTTCGGTATACAGTGGTGGTGCTGAGACTCACCGTAGGGTCTGATGCCTTACGGGGATGCTAATGCCATCATGCTCGAGATGGCCAACGAGATTTTGACAGTGGTAAAGAAAACGCCTGTGCTAGCTGGCATCTGTGGCACTGACCCCTTTCGCAATATGTCCCGCTTATTGCGAGAGGTCAAAGATTTGGGCTTCACGGGTGTCCAGAACTTTCCGACCGTGGGGTTGATTGACGGAGTGTTTCGTCAGAACCTGGAAGAGACGGGAATGGAGTACGGAAAGGAGGTCGAAATGATCCGCCTGGCGCATGAAATGGACCTTTTGACGACACCCTACGTTTTCAACGTCGACGAGGCAGAGCGCATGACAGAGGCTGGGGCAGACATCATTGTCGCCCACATGGGTCTCACGACGAGCGGGACAATTGGTGCCCAGACCGCGCTGGCCCTGGATGACTGTGTCAGGCGAGTTCAGGATATCGCGGATGCAGCGAAGAGAATGAACCCGAATGTGATCGTTCTCTGTCACGGGGGGCCAATTGCGACGCCCAAGGATGCGCGGTACGTGATTGAGCGGGTCAAAGGTGTGCACGGATTCTGTGAGTTGTCCATGTCGACGAGGCGCGAATGCAGGCTCACATTGACGAAAGTTGGGGCAAGCTCGCTGGAGAGGTTACCGGTCGAAGTTGCGATGAAGCAAGTGACGGAGGAGTTCAAGTCGATTCGGTTGGGAGCTTAGTTGGTAGTGTAGGAACAACAATGCAAAACAAGATTACCACTTCGTCGCGAACAACAGCGACAAGATCATTCGCGCGTCGTCTGGGCCCCCGTTTCGCCGCATATCAAACGGTCAAACCAAAGGCGCTGGATTCATCATGGCCCTCCTTTCAGACCGCCAGAGAGAAGAACTGTGCGTGACAGACATGATCTATCAGCTGATGTTCATTGCCAGCCAACGCATCGATTCAGGCACAAGTCTATGCTCGAGTACCTCCATGCCAACAACTTCACTGGGGCATATAATGCACTCAAGGGGGACTCGGGCGTAGAATACACTCCAGATCCCAAGGCAAAATACGCAGGGCTCTTGGAGAAGAAATGGACAAGCGTGATTCGTTTGCAGAAGAAGGTATTGTGCACCCGCCGGGTCGCTCACTGACTTGCGATTGAGCTTGCTCCGATGCAGATCATGGACCTCGAGACGCGAAATGCGTCCCTTCAGGAAGAGCTCTCTCTCGCACCCTCGAAGCGTGCTGCAATGCAGGCCGATTGGGTACCGCGTGCGCCAGCTGCACACGTCCTAACCGGACACAGACAGAGCATAACGCGCGTGGCGTTCCATCCCCAGTACTCACTGCTCGCCTCTGCTAGCGAAGACGCTACCGTTAAAATTTGGGATTGGGAAACGGGTGAATTCGAGAGAACGTTAAAGGGACATCAGAAAGGGGTGAATGATGTTGAATTTGACCACAAGGGTCATCTGTTGGGTGAGTACGGGTCAATGAATTGGTGGCGCCCGTTCTCATGATGGGAACAATCAGTGACATGCTCGTCGGATTTGTTCATCAAGATTTGGGATTCTCAAAATGAATGGAAGAACGTCAAGACGCTGACCGGTCACGATCATGCCGTTTCTTCTGCACGATTCCTGCCCGGAGATCAGTTCATTGTCAGTGCGAGTTGGGATCATTCAATTAGGGTATTCGATGTTGCTTCAACGTAAGTCCGGACCTACGAGGTGGCCGCAACGCTTACGGACTCCGACAAGGCATCTCGTGCGGACGATCATCGGTCATACCGACTGGGTCCGTTTCGTTGTTCCGTCCGACGATGGGCGACTGTTAGCCAGTGCTTCCAAGGATCAGGTAGTTTGTCTCACAAGTCGGTTTGTGTGCGGTGCCTTAAAGAATATGCGCGACAGACTGCTCGACTTTGGGACCCACTTACGGGTGAACAGAAGATGGAACTTCGGGGGCACGATCACCAGGTTGAAGTTGTGGTTTTTGCTCCGATTGCGTCGTACAATGCCATTCGCGAGCTTGCGGGCGTCCCGGTTCGTCCACATGGTGTTTTATGGATATATATCTTACATTGTATTCAGAACACAGATCGGGTGAAGAAGTCCGGCGCATATGTCGCCACGGGTTCGAGAGACAAGACAATCAAGCTCTGGGACACACAAAGTGGTCAGATGCTGAAAAACCTTGTAGGGTGTCTGTCGGCGTTGCACAGAGAAGCGACTGATGTCTTTCTGCCAGGCCGGACATGACAATTGGATCCGAGCACTCGTCTTTCATCCGTCGGGGAAACTTTTACTGTCGGCGTCTGACGACAAGACGATACGCATATGGGAATTGTCGACGGGTCGATGCATGAAGACCGTAGAGGCGCACACGCATTTCGTCGCTACGATCGCTTGGGGACGGCAGAAGGTGTCTATGAGTTCTGGAAAGACGAATGGAATGGAAGGGGCCGAGTCGAAGTCTGGCGAGCCTGAGAAGTTGGTCAATGTGGTGGCATCAGCTGGTATTGACCAAATGGTGAAAATCTGGTTGCCATAAGGGGCGCCACTGAACCCTACCGATTTGACATCACGCGACAAGTATGCGAGGCTGGCGCGAGTATCCTCCTTTGACCCGTGGCTCAGGTCAGGCCCATTATTCTCAAGCCCCGTCAGACTAAGCTGACAGGTTCGGTTCTGGCTAGGGAGACAACGTTCGTTACGACACGCTGAACGCGTAAACTCACGATCCTTGATTCGTATTCACCACTTTTTCCTCTACTGTTTCATAGCTTTCAGCATACCCGTACTACATAATTCTATATATTTCTGTTCGACATCGGGTTTCGGGTGGTGACTTGGCGTTGTGTTCTTGGCGACGTTGGAATGATATTCGCGTGATCAAAAAAAATTAGCGCTGGCATGGTGCCGTGTGAGCTGAAACGTCCTCGGTCGGCAACGCCCGCCATTTCCCTTCCAACCACCCTAAGTTCTTGACCGCCAACACCAGCGATGGCGCCTCACTCGTCGTCGCCGTCGTCGTCGTCATCGGGCGCAACGACGTCTGTCCAAGTCGGCGAGTTCCTCTTTTTGCTTCTCTCCGCACCAAGATACTCATCTTCCTCATGATTTACAGCCTTGCGCATCCGGCCCACGACCTCTGCAGACGTTGCGTCGATTCCCGCTCGTTTCCAGAGAACTGTCATTCACGCAACAACACCCACCACCGTCTCCGTCGACGCCGTCTCTGCTGCGCCTGCTGCTTCCGGTTCTGCCACCGCTCTTTCCTCTCCTGCCACGCCAGGGAAAAAACAAGTATTCACTTTTGACCAAGTCCATTCTCCCAATACCACACAGCATGCGCTCTTTACGAGCACCGCCCAGCCTCTCATTTCTCGCTTTCTCGAAGGTTTTAATTGCACCATTCTCGCCTACGGGCAAACCAGTAGTGGCAAGACCTTTACTATGACTGGTATTGACTTGGACGCCAATCCTTCCGATCCAAACAACGGCATGGGAATTATACCGCGCGCTGTATCAACGATATTCTCGCAGGCAAAGAAGCTCAAGGACGAACGTGGCGGGTCTTGGAATTGCAGTATCAAGGGTTCATTCATAGAAGTGTACAATGAGGATTTGATTGACCTTTTGAGTTCGGATGAAGCCACTAGTGCCCGGCGCGAAGTGCAGATAAGGGAAGGGAAAGATGGTTCCATAATTTGGGGTGGTCTTCGAGAGGTCAACGTTCGAAACAGTAACGAAGTTATGAAGTACGTGATCATTGGCCGCAGATGCCTTGTAGGCCCGGACTGATTAGTTCGCAGCCTTATTCGACAGGGAACCTCTATCAGACGCACGAACGAGACCGACATGAATGCCCAATCCTCTCGTTCACATGCCATATTCTCTTTGACTCTTACCCAGAAGAAGTTTACAGGCACTGGCCCTCCCCCTCGGTCATCGTCCCCCTTTCCCCCCAATGGTCGTTCACCTTCTCGACTTGCTCGTCCAGGATCTCTCTATACTGGTTCACCCACAACCGCAAGAGGTTCTTCTCCCACTATGGGGCGGCCAGCTACCCCCAGTTTCCATACTGCAATGGGGAGGGGAGGAGGACTGCGGCCAGCCAGTTCACTTGGTTTGCGACCGCCAGATGGCCGAACTGCTGATAATGACGACGATGGCGGTGATTGGACAACAATCGTGTCCAAGTTCCACTTCGTTGACTTGGCCGGTTCAGAACGGGTAATCAGTTCCTCTTCTCGATTTCCTTGTCAGCTAACTTCAAGCTCAGCTCAAACGAACCGCTGCCGCCGGCGAACGTATCAAAGAGGGCATCTCCATTAATAGCGGTCTTTTGGCACTAGGAAATGTCATTTCAGCGCTCGGTGACCCTTCTCGCGCAAAGTCTCACACCAGCTCGCACGTACCCTATCGTGACTCGAAACTCACTCGTCTTCTCCAAGACTCGCTCGGGGGCAACGCGCACACTCTCATGATCGCCTGTGTTAGCCCAACTGAGTGGAACGTAGGCGAGACAGTGAACACTCTCAAATACGCGAATCGTGCCAGGAATATAAAAAACCGAGCAGTCGTCAACGAGAAGGAGGATGGCTGGGACGACATCGAATGGTTGCAAGGCACTGTTACTCGCCTGCGTAAAGATCTCAAACAACTCAAGGAAGGTGGCGGGGTCGTTGCCTCCGTTTTGGGAGAGTCAGGACGTGTTGTTACCGAACCGACGGAAGGCTCCAACAAGAAAATCCTCGCTCAGATGACTGAGCTCCGGAACAACTACGAGGATTTGAGGGAGAAGTATGTTGATCGCACAGAGGAACTTGCAAGGCTCCGCCGTGAGCTCGGCGAACGTCATCGGTCATCCACTGGTGGAAGCATAGGTGGAACCGCAAAGTATGAAGAGATCGTGGGGCCTGTCATCGAAGAATACGAGAAGACAATTAGTGCCATGGAGGCAGAGCTGGGCTTGAATCAGGCAGCTTTGCGCTTGACAAACGAATTGGTGGAGGAAAAGGAAGACGAACTGGCTCAAATAACAGAGAGGCACACCGCCACGGAGCTCTACGTAGAGGAGCTCAGGTCACGATTGGGGAAGTTGACAGAGCGAGAAACCTCTACCGAAGTACGTCGATATTTGTCGTGTTCTTTCTACCTACTCATTAGATGTACCATAGGCCTATGTCCGCGATCTTGAGGAAAAGGTGAAGTCATATGACGAGACTTCAATGTCCTCTAGCGAGTCCTTGACCGACCTTAAACGGGAGCTCGCTCGTTACAAGGAAACCGAATGTCATTCCACCTCGTATATTTCCGAGCTTGAAGTTCGCCTCGCCAAATCTGACGAGTCTGTCCTCTCGCTACAACAGACCATTGTTCGACTCGAGAACGAGAGCGAAAGACGTTCCCAAGAAGTCGCAGCACTTCAGGCCCGGTTAGAGAACCTGGAACAAGACGGGGCAAGCTGGCGCACGGACCTAGAAGAACGGGAGAGAAAGGTGAAAGATCTTGAGCTCAAAATGGAGGAGTGGGAGCGGAAGAAGAAGGAAGCCAATGAAGACCGTGTGCGTTTGAGCGGTATGGTTGGAGAAGTTGAGCAGGCGAAACAAAGTCTTCAGGATTTGAACAAGACTGATGGGTCTTCATCTTCCGATGTCAGCACTCCACCTGCCGCAGTGGACTTCTCAGTAGAGAACCAGTTGATTGCGCTGCAGCAGACGCATGCTGCATCTCTCGCCGACCTCTCTACCGTCACCGTTAAATACCGCAATGCGTTGCAAGAGATAGCCGACCTCGCCGCCCAGATTCAAGAGGCAAAGCTTGCCAACCCGACCATTCCGGAGTTTTCCGCTCTCGAAAGCGTGGAGACAACGCCCGTTCGGCGGAGAATGATTAGCGTAAGGAACAAGGAAGTAATGGCTGACTCGCAGATCGACCCGTCCACACGAAAGCCTTTTTTCCGGCAGGCGGTCTCATTGGAGTCACTCCATGGAAGGTACTATCCTGTGTCATGTACTTCCCCACCCGTGCTTATGCGTTCCCCCCGACTAGATCTGCCTCTCACTCGCTTTCGCCGTCGTTGTCGTTGTCGCAGGAGCTTTCATCAGCGCGCTCCCGCAAAATGTCTAACTCTAGTCACGGGACTTCTAGCTCAGTTTCACACTCCCCTAGCCCTCCCAACTTTGCCTTCTCCGTCTCTGGTCACAATGGCAATACTACTTCAATCGAACAACGCTCTGCGTCTAGTATGGAGAAAGAAATAATGCGTCTACAGGAAGTTTTAAAGGAGCGTGAAGCAGAAATCAGTGCTTTGGAAGTCACCTTGAGAGAGAAAGAGCAGGCAGGCGCAACTTCTCTCCCGACCGAGATGGCCAAGGGACCAGACGACCATAGCATGCATCTATCTCTTACCACCATTCAAAAATTCAACGCAGTTCGGAAGAGCATGCAACTCCACGGAGTGTCATCTGCTGTCGATGACCTCGATGCAGATGCGGACGTGGATGAATCATTGGATCGTCTCAACGAGCTTATGTTGTGAGGATCCTTTTTCGGTGACTCTTGACTGCCAATGTTTAGAGTAACTCCATTCAGGGCTATGGCTCAGAAAGAGTCTCAACATAATGAGTCGGTCAGTTCTTTGAACGACCAATTAACTCAAATCCGTCGCGCGCACGATGAACTTGTCACCCTATCCAGGGATCAGGTACGTTCATCTTTTGTCAAGCGATCCATCTCCGTCTAACGTGTTGCATGTTTGCAGGCGTTGAACATGTCGACTGAGCTCGAGGGTGTACGTGCTAAGCATAACGACACTCTAACCGAGTTGGAGTCGGTTTGCCAACGCGAGCAAGAATTGATCGAAACCATCAAGACAGCGGAAAATGATCATACTACCGCCATCGATGCTCTGCGCGCTGCGCACCAAGAAGCTCTCAGAGCGAAAGGTGCAGAGGTTGACGAACTTGTTGCAAGCCTCAAGGATGAACATGGGGTCGCGGTTGGAAACCTCCAGAATCAGCTTTCTGCAGCAACAGCTGCTCTTGACAAAGCCCTCAAAGATCACGAAGAGGCATTTGGCAAACTACAAGCGGTCCATGAAGAAGAACTCCGTCGTGCGTCGCAAGAAGGGAAGATCGCCCTTGAGCGACTTGCCGAAGAACACCAAGAGGCGCTTGGCAAGGTCACGTCCGAACATGCTGACACAATGAAACGCATGGAGGAGGGTTCGGCAGCCGATCTCCTTCGTACCGAAGAAGAGTATTACAACGCTTTGACGAAGCTCCGCAATGACCACGTTGAGGCACTGCGCAAACAAGCTGAGGATGCTGCTTCCATGCTCGACCGTCTTCGCGAGGACCATGCGAGCGAAATACGCATGGCTGAGAAGGCTCGTGACTGTTCACTATCTGAATCACAGTCTTCTCGCGATCAAGCTCTCCGCGAGCTGCAGGAAGAGCACACTGCCGCCATTGCGAGAAAAGACGCCGTGTATTCGGAGGACATGGAGAAGCTCAAATCTGAGCATGCTCTGATTGTCGCAAACAAGGAGGAGGACTACAGAGCGAGACGGGAAAACATGAAACGGGAACATGCTACCGCAATGGCAGTCATCAGAGAGCAGTCGGAAGCACAGATCGAGGATCTCACAAAGGCGATCACACGACTAGAACAAGAAGCTGCCGCCGCTGCTACGAAGACACGTGAGGAGCACGAGTCGTCGACTCGAGCTCTCCTGGAACGACAAGCTGCTGTCCTCCAAGAGGTCACTCGTGGACACGAAGACGAGGTAGCTGAGCTCAAGCAAGCACATCTTGAGGCCATTCATATTTCCAACCTCCAGCATGACGAGGAGCGCCTGGCAGCTATAACGATGCATGAAGACGCTATCAAAAAACTTGCAGTAGACCACGAAGCAGCTTTAGCCAGCTTGGCGTCTGACCTCCAAAGTGCGCGGGACCAACATGCTGCTGTCCTTGAAGAAACGCGAGCGGCAGCCGAAAGTGCACTTCTTGAGGAACGTAACCGCTCTGCAGCAGCCCTGGCCGAACTAGAGCAGCACCACTCGGATGTACACAGCAAGCTCCTACGTGAACACCAGCATCTCGAGGGAGAACTCGAGACCGTTCGTGTTGACTTCAAGACTTCCCAAGAGCAGCACTCTCAAACATTGGAGAGGGAACGACAGCATTCTGCCTCGAGCCTAGCAGAGTTGGAAAAGACGCGTGCAAGCGAGCGAGAAGCCACGCTCAAGGACCTCGACAAGCTTAGGAAACAGGTCGAATCGCACCGTGTCACATCCCGCGAGTTTACTGCGATACAGGCTGCTCAGAGCCAGTCCGTCAAGGAAAAGGCGCAGATCATCACGACAATGGAGGAGGAGCTTGTGACCGTTAGATCAGACAATGACGGTCTTCTCGGAGAGTTGGAAAGAGTCAAGGCTGAGCTCGAGAAGGCGACCACAGAACAGACGAAACTCATCCAAGAAGTGTCCAATCGTGAATCCCTCGCCGACGAGCTGGAGAGACACCGCTCCCTGATCGCTGAGATGCAGGATAGCCTTCAGCGTGTCAAGGACGAGAAGGATACCTTGCAAGCGGAGAAGAGCAAGCAGGATAGCGCGGTGCGCGACCTACAAGCCCAGCTAGCGCGCAACTCTGGCGTTCCGGACACTCCTCAGCGTGTCACATCAGATCGTAACATCGCGTTCTCCAGAGTGAACGGTCTCAACGGCAAACTTCCTCCACCGACCCCGCCTCCATCAGTTCCACCCCCACCTGCACCGAAGACCCAGGAATCCCATTCCAGTGTCTCGACTCAGTCGTCAGCTATGTCGCCCTCGATATCCAAGGATTCGCAGATGGACTCACCTGCGACGTCTGTCGCTTCGATCAGTGTCGCTGGCGGACCTCTTGATGCCAAAGCTGTGGCAGCAAAGATCGAGGATCAAGCGAGGCATATTAACGAACAGGAGGTGATGATCAAAACGCTCAACAAGCAATTGTCTCACTGTGAGAGCGATCTGGCCACTCACATGGATCTTGTGAGCACACTTGAGACATCCCTGAGCGACTCTGAGAAGAATTGTACGTTTCCACTCTCCATGCCCGGGTGCAGAGTACTGACATGGAGCGCCCGCATCAGTGCGAAAGGCCCGGATGCAAGCAACGGAACTTGCGAGGGAGCGAGACTCCCTCAATGCACAACTAGAGACGCTTCGCAACGAGCTTCAGGAAGCCCGTCGGGAAGTTGTTACTGTTCGGAGGTCCATTGTGGAAGAAAAACAATCGTTGGAGTCCCGATTGGATGAAGAGCGGCGAGCCAAGGAGCGTGCCCGCGCACAACTTGATTCTCGGATGGAGGAGTTGCAGAGACGGAAGTCCAAGTTTGCATGCATCTGAATGTTTGAACCATATGAACGTCCCAGTCTCTTATGCCCCATCCATTTACCAGACTTGTCTTTTCTTTTTTTTTTCTTTTTTATTGTTCCTGTTCGCTCGTTCGTTGCTTGTGTTACTGTACCTTGTTTTGGGAGCTAATGAGCTCAATTTCCTGTTTTGCAGATACCCTTCTAGCCCGCCTTACGCTCCTTTTTCGCTAGCTTATATGGTCTACTATGAGGTACCGGTAGTTATGTCTGAACTCGCTGCATGTTCTAATACAAGGCATGTCGGATCTGAGCGGGAACGCGGTTGCCGTAAGGATTGGGGTGGGCCTAGACCATAATTAATAGGCGACTTAAAAATGGAGTGGTCAGTTTCTCGTGCTAGCTTGTCTTCCCCACCGAATCTCCCCACTATGAGTTTTGCAATTCTCGCTCGTTTCGCCTCCTACACATCGCGTTCTTCGGTTACGTCTCGCGCTACGGTGTCTCACGCCAGATTGCAGAGCACTGCTGTCCCGCGCAGGGCGCCTCGCATACTTCCTTCCTTCTCCCTCGAGAACAAGGTAAGCCACTTTCATTCTGGTGAGCTACAGCGAGGACACTGATCAAATATTAGGTATGTGTTGTCACTGGGGCTGCGCGAGGATTGGGGAATGAATTCTGCAACGCGTTTGTTCAATCGTACGTGCCCAGCTTTGGACTCCGGTTACACGCTAGAATGACTGCCAGAGGGTGCACGCGACTAGCGATAATTGATCTGAAGGATAACGAGGCTAAAGTGGCCGCCGACGAGCTAGTCCAAAACGCATGCGGTCAGTGGTGACGTCGGGCACTTTGCGCAAGACCGGCTACTGAAGACAATCCCAAGTTAACAGCGACTTGAAACGAGAGGACTTTCAAGTGATTGGTGTCGGATGTGACGTGTCATCGGAGCTGTCGGTGCAAAAGGCATTTGAAACTGTGATGGACACGTTCGGCCGCGTCGACTCTGTCGTTGCGTCTGCCGGTAAGTGGGGATGGGATGCTCCGAACATCGACCGAGTGTGATGCTGTAATTCGGCAGGTATCGTGGAGAACTACTCCGCATTTGAGTAAGTGGTGACTAAGGAAAGTGGGACATGCTAGCACTGATTGGCACACCATTTGCAGCTACCCGTTCGACCGGATTAAGCGGTTGTATGATATCAACGTTCACGGGGCATTCTTCACGGCACGTGAGGCTGCTCGGAACATGATACCGCAGGGAGGGGGATCGATTGTGTTGGTGGCTAGCATGAGTGCTTCGGTACGGATCTAAAGTGATTGATGCTGCGGCTGCTGACTCGAACTGCGACGCCAGATCATTAACATTCCTCAGGTTGGTAGTCGGTTGTATTGATGTGCCGGGTGGGGTTTGACATGAGCACAGCCACAAACGCCATATAACGCGTCCAAAGCGGGTAAGTGGATGCGCTTGTGCGGTTGAAAGGGCGGGAATGAACGTGCTCTGTAGCGGTGAGACATATGGCGTCCAGTTTGGCGGTGGAGTGGGCTAAAAAGGGGGTGCGGGTGAATACGTTGAGGTGAGATGGGATCCACTACATGTCTGGACGTTGACTCGAGGGACTGGCAAGCCCCGGATACATGCTGACAAAGCTGACGAAGACGATCCTGGCTCACGACGCGGAACTAAAGGTGAGCGCGAGATCGAGGGAGGTGGAGTCGTCGTCAGATTGAATTTGCAACAAACAGAAAACGTGGGAGAGTCTGACACCGATGGGCAAGGTGAGCGAGTCGGTTGTTATGACATGTTAGGTGCTGACCCGATAGGGTTAGATGGGTGAACCGGAGGATCTCTCTGTGCGTGCGACCCTGGGATCAATAGAGTGACATACTGACACCGCGGCGGACAGGGCGCGATTGTGTTCCTTGCGAGTGATGCATCTCGATTCATGACTGGAGCTGAGGTTCGCGTCGATGGAGGGTACTGCATTATTTGAGGTTGTAGTTGTGGTTGCGGGATAATCCGGGATCAGATGGGTTGGGTCGTCGACGTCATACAATTGTATTACCCCCCCTTCTCCGAGTTACTTTGCTCTATCATGTCATCTTCTGCCTCAAAGTCCTCGTCTTCCCCTTCCTCTACAACGTTCGAGTTCACAAAAAGAAAACGCTGGGCTGACCTCCTCATACATGAGCTCTCAGAGGCGATCATCTTCGTCCTTTCAACCGACGCTAAAATCTGGTTCTGCGGTCGCGCCGTCTCTGAACTCCTCGGCTGGTCAGACGCTGAGCTCATTGATCGTCCCTTCACCGACCTCGTCAACCGTAAGCCGTCTCTCGACACCCCTTCAATCCCCCCCTTCACATCCTCCGTCCTGCAGCAGAAGACCAACGCGCATTCCACGTCGCCTTTGACGAGTCTCTCCGCACCCGCACAGAGATGAATTCCTACGTTCGTCTCAAAGCCAGGTCCCCCATCACCGCGCAGAACATCCCTCAATCCGAGGTCCTCTTCGAAGTAAAGGGCTATCCCCACTTCATCGAAAACGAATTGGCCGCTCGGTGCTTTTTCGCCGTTGCAAAGCCCTACCCAAGCCGCAACGTCGCCATGTAAAGCTTTCTTATCATCATCTGCTCGCCTACTTTCCTAACATCTTCGTCTCCGAGGCTCAATACCTTTTTAGAACTCAAAATCGAGAACGAACGCCTGCAGAAACGCCTCACCGAGCTACGTGTCCGTGCTCCCTCACCATCTGCGCCGATATCAGGTCCATCCACCTCTCCCCTTTATTCCCTTCGATCTTCCTCCGTATCCCGATCCTCTGCCCCATCCGTCTCTCTTCGCACTCCTGATGTCCCTAGTGCGATTTACTCTCAACACCTAGCGTGCCCCTCCTACGACAACTATGGTTCATCAGGCAGCCAGCTGCAAGGCTCTACGTACGGACCGCTCAGCCTGCATACATACAGCGGGCAGTACACGTCTGCCTCGAGCACACAGCCCACAGACGATGATCTTGGCGATGACACCTTGAGGCGGAAGAAGGTTCTCCAATCTTTTGTCTGCGAGACACGTAACCCATATCAATTTTCTAGATGCGCAAATCTCACAATGCAGAGCAATACGTCTGCATTACTTGCGGGAGAACCGACTCTCCAGAATGGCGCAAGGTAAATCTGCAGTCCATTTTTATTCTCTCTTCCCTGTTTACCGCTTTTGAAGGGCCCACAAGGACCAAAAACGTTGTGCAACGCGTGCGGCTTGCGTTGGGCCAAGGAAGTCCGCAGCAAGGTCGACGAAAACGCTGCGGCAGGAACGAGTAGCACGGCGAATAATGCCTAGGCCCCACTTCAACATCGCCGTCTCTCATTTGGTTATGCCTTCACACCCCTTTCGTATACCCCAACGTGAACCAATCAGCCACCCCCGGGACAATCGTTCAATGTGTTCTGTGTCGTATCATACACTTGTCTTCTTGTCTTCTTGACCGCTTACCTATACACATCAGAGCCTCCTTGTGCAACTTTACTGTTTAGAAAGTAGAACGGACGAATGCACAGTGCCCTTGCTTGTGTTTGTGGGACGGCATTCGCCGCATTTACTTCACGAGGTGCCAGCTTCGTGATGGTCTTTGACCAATATCCGTTTGAATGCCTCCAGGGATGGTAATATTATATGTGCTGTGTTAACGAGTTTTCTAGAAATTCCACTCGGTTGAAGGTGCCGAAATTACGGGTTTTCTAGAAATTCATAGCCCGGGAGTTCGTCTCTCACATGATGGTCCCACTGGCAGCAGGTAGTAGTGCCTTTAATAACATTGGTGCTATATCAGCAGGCTAGGGTGCCGAAGCACCGACCGCTGACCCTTCGGGTCGAACAGGGCAAACGTTTACTAAGTGTTGGCAGCCTGACTCAGACCCTGGTTGCGATCTTTTCGGAAGTGGCGTTGTGGAGCTTGTAGAGTCACGGAAATGACGATACCCTGCAGTACGGTGGTGACTCGATCTGAGACTCGATCTAATATTCACTGCTGCGGTCGTGCAGGCGCTGGAATGTCTGACGGTGCAGAACTGTAGATTCACTCGAGCACTGACAGGGGACCGGGCCCTAGAGCGCACAGTCACTTGGCTATGATGCGCCGTTGATTATTGTTCGATGTTGAATTCAGGTTATGCCTTGTGATGCTAAAGGCACGCAGGTCCCTACGACTCCAATGGTGTTTTGTACACAGAGATCGACTTGGTTTGGGAGACAATGTCTCATCCGATCAGGCGCGAGACTCGGACTCCCTTACACATGTCTCGGTGCGTTTTCACCGGCAACTGCCGTACCAGGTTTCTGTCGTGGCGCCCTCAGGCTATTGCTTACACCTGTGTAGGACCTATTATCTACAGACTTGCTGGGCACTACTTGTATCGAAGGAAATACCTCCCGAGCCTTGTCGCGATGCCGCAGCATGGCACGTGGCAACGCGCTACGCTACACTTATGTAACATAGCGTAGATGTGGCCAAATAACATCAGCATCACATACTTGACGAGTCGTCAACATTAACGTCCACAGTCCGTCGTCGCTGAACAGACGCGCAAATCATGTCCGCACCAGAAGTTTATTCAATAGCTCAGACGCCAATCACTTGTCACGCGTTCAATGCAGATCGCAGCCGTACGCTCTCTCGCGATATCCCAGTTCAGCTGGCCGATGATGTGTCCTTGCAGAGGTCGCACTCAGCTTAAACGATAACAAATCACAGATATACGTCAAAGAGGGAAAGGAATGGGTGGCTACGGAGACTCTTGCTGAGGTCTGTCATACCACATTTCCACAACATACTCATCCCTGACCATCCCCTCAAGCATGACAAAGCCATCACGTCCATTGACTGGGCCCCGAATTCGAACCGCATCGTGACTGCATCACAGGATCGTAATGCCTACGTTTGGTCCCAATCTCCAGACCCACTCACAGGTAGAATGGTGTGGAAGCCAACACTCGTATTACTACGTATCAATAGGGCCGCAACTTTCGTTCGATGGAGCCCGAACGAAGATAAATTTGCAGTGGCAAGCGGTGCTAGGTCAGATTTGCTATCGTCGGTGTTTAGGAGACCATTTGCTGATTTATTCCATAGAGCCATTGCTGTCTGTTCGTTCGACCCCGAAAACAATTGGTGGGTCGCGAGACAGCTGAAGAAGCCGATCCGGTCGACAGTTCTCTCCGTGGATTGGCATCCAAACAATGTGTTGCTCGCCGCTGGTAGTGCCGACATGAAAGCCCGCGTTCTCTCGGCGTACATCAAGGACGTAGATAAGAGGCTAGTTCCACATCACCCGGTCCCGCTGATATGACTGAAACATATCCACCAGGCCAGCTCCGACTGTCTGGGGAGAAAAACTCCCGTTCAACACAGTGTGCGGCGAATATGCCAGCCCCGCTGGCGGATGGGTCCATGCAGTCAGCTTTTCGCCTTCGGGGGATGTTTTGGCGTTTGCGAGTGAGTGTCATCTCGCCCTTATCTCGCATTTTCGTCTGAACGACGTTCACAGGCCATGACAGCTCGATTAGCATTGTCTATCCCGGGGGGCCCATTATCCAAAACATCCGGATCAGTACCTTGCCTTATGTGACGCTCACATGGACTAGCGAAGACAGCATTGTCGCAGCTGGTCACGATTGCCAGCCAGTGGTGTTTTCGGGATCTGAAGCAGGGTGGGCATTCATTGGTTCGCTGGATGACACGAGCTCTGGTGGAGGGAAGTCGACTGCGAAAGCTGGAAGCGTTGGCCGCCTGAACAGTAGCGCATTTAACACGTTCAGAAATGCGGATACGCGTGGTCACGCTGGAGGCGGGGATGTATCAGCGGATACTGAACTTCTCACTGTCCACCAAAACACCATCACAAGTGTCAGGCCGTTTGAGTGGGGCCCCGGGGGTGCTGTGAGCAGACTGAGTACGAGTGGAGTAGATGGGAAGCTTGTGATCTGGAATGCTGTACCGGTGAGTGCAGCAGGTATCACTGGGAGACTCGCGGGTATGAGGGTGTAGGATCGGATCAGTCGTCGCACGTAGTTCCAGCGCTGGGGAAACGAACGCATCGGAGTTACATGGTAGTAGTACTGGTATCAACGTATTGTCCTGACATGTCCGTCGCAGCCTGTTCGTTGATGACGCCCCACACGGATGCTTTGAACTATGAGGTGTGGGTGAGTAAAAGCAAGAGAAGCGAGGGGAGTGTTGTACCAAAGTCAAGACAAGGCTCATTTTCCTCTCAAGTACTCGCAAACGCACAAGGAGATTGTGATCGGGTTGCTCACTCAGCCGTTTAGTCATGGCTGTCAACTAGGATGGATGTTATCGTCGAGAGTTGATCATGGGGTTGGCGACGCACATCTTTGATATGTTGGGCTAACTTTGCATACTCCCAAAGGAGCTCTGCCTCTGTCGTGGACAGGGCGGGATGAGACTCGTACGGGTTGAGGTCAAAGACGTCCAGCGTCGTCGGTGGGGTGGACATCGTCTGCGATCGCCACGGAGGTGAAGTAATGGTCTTGGGCGTACCTGGTGATTTGAAAAAGTGTTCCTTGTCGTAAAATCGACCGCGGCAGACTTTTTGCCCGCCGGGTGAGACTGAGACCTTTGTTCGACGACCCCGAGTACAATTGCGACCGAGCCGATGCCACGCGAAACCGACGGCAATACTAGTCGATCATCCCGCTCAGTTGAAAAATTTTATTACAGACTCTCGATATAAAGTCATCTTCGTGGTAGTATGTCCTCCCCATGACTCCTTCTCGAGTACATCATGGACCAGCTCCACCAACATTACTGGAACAAGCCAGAGACTGCAGACTGTACCATAAGTATGCCCCCTCTCCCATCTCTTACTTCCGCGCTCATTTCCACCCTTAGTCATCCCAGTGCCCCATCTCCCCCTCTCCTCACAGCGCTCGCCCGTCCCCCGGGCCGCTCTACCCGACCTGAGCGCTACCGCCCGTCGTCCCGAGTTGCCTGACGCCCGTATCACACTTCGAGTAAGTGCCCAGCACCATCATCCCGTCACATCACTCACGTCCCTCAGCTGCACACAGAGTATTTGTCCGCCAAGTCGCTCCTCCTCAGAGGTCTCTTTAGCGGTGTCTCTCCCGTCGACCTCATTCAGAACCTGTGCGCATCTCGACTTCACCCCCCCTCCGTCCCTCTCCGACTCCCCCGAAGTAAATTGCCCCGTCTACTTCCCTCTCCGCCGTCACACCCTGTCATCTTCCTCCCAGTCCCAGACCCATCTTCCATCCAGCCACTCTTCCACTGGATGTACTTTGGCAATACCGATCATATCGAAAACGCTCTCGACCATGGTGTCATTCAGTGGGACGGTCTCGTCCGCAACGTCGAGTATCTTGGTCTGTCCACTGACATCAAAGTGTTCTTGGGTCGCTGGTATCACAACTGGTTCCTACCAGCACGATGTCCCCCCGAGTGTACTCCATGTCCAACGGACGAGGGCGACCACTCAGACCTAGATTCAGAATGCGATGATTCGGATCACGATGATTACTACCCCTCTACCCCACCCACCGACGACGAGATGCAAAGTGACGATGAATGTGATCGTGGGCGTACACGGGATCTCAAATCGTTGGTACAATTGTGTGGACAATTACGGTTGTGTACTGCATGACTATACTGTATCGCCGGCCACGCTCTGGTATATCATATCTGTATCATGTATAACTGCTGTCTATCACATAAATTATTCGGTCATAATTATTCACGCTTGTCTCTCCCATCCCCGAGTACGCGCTTGTTATGATTCAAGCTTCTCTCGTTCGTGCGACATTGTCATCAATTACTCCTCTTGCAAACAATACGCTTAGACGATTACAAAAGGATCGTTCGTGTTCAAAAACTAAGCGTGAGAGTACTGTGCGACTGCATTCCATCAAATGGGTTCACTGTCCTCCCGAAGAGTCGCAAGCAAGGATGGCATCCATGCTGAAACAAACGCAGATGAAATCGAACCTGATATGGAACTTGGTCACCGGATGTCGTCCTGCGCGGGCACTCTCCCTAATTGTCGCCCTGCTGACTGGTTCTGTCCGAAACAAGCCATCGGTTTAATTGTCAGACTTGTTCGTCGACAAGATTATTGGCTGATGTCGCATCCTGTGGTGCTGGCTGATCGTCCCCTTTCTTCTTTCGGGGAAACCGACGGTCATTCCTCAGATATTCTGGTGGGATGACGACCTGAAGATCAGGAACTCTTTGTTGCGAAGGAAGGGATCTGTCCTGCCACATTTGAGGAAGATGTACATCGCCGGGAATCCACGGTGCCTGTGAAGGAGAGTTATAAGGGGACTTCGATAAACGTGCGAGAGATGGACAAACAATGTAACTGTGACCATTCATCTTTTTCCAGTCAATGCCGCTCAGCCAGGGGTGTTTCGTGACTGGCTTCGCAACACCCTGCCGATTCACAGCTTCATGGGTGAGGAGACCTGCGACCAGTGACTTGAGTGACTTCCCAACGCGAACATCTCTAGGCCATTTGTATTTCTTATTGGCAATGCGCAAGTAAATATGTTCCTCTTCCTTCCCGTAGAATGGCTAGAAAATAGCTGAGTTGATGATAGTCGTGCATCCAAAACACAATACTTGCAACTCGTTTGGTAACCATTTCGTACAAGATTACGCCACTCGAAAACCAATCCACCCCGCAACCGACGCCAGTCTGGCTCATGAATAATTCGGGAGCCATGTAAATTGGTGTTCCAACCATTGACCAGGAGTGGGAATCAGTTTCAGGCTTTGCTAGCCCAAAGTCTACTAGGGAGATGTATCCATCCGGCTTGATGAGGATATTGGCTGGCTTGAGATCACGATGCACTATGCCGTTGGTGTGTAGGAAGTCCAAGGCGCACACAATATTGGCATAATAAAACCGTGCTGTTGTTGCATCTAGAGGTCCACGACGGTAGATCATGTCATGTAGCACACCTGCCGGGATGTATTCCAGCATGAGGTAGAGGTTGAGTGGGTCGTGGAATACGCCAACAACGCCGTTGACCCAGGGACTCCATGGAAGCTTGCACAGACTTTGTCTTTCTGCGTCGGTATCATTTGGATAATGCTGCATTGATTAAATCTCAGACGACGCGCGCATTGATCATACGGATCATACACACTTTATCAAAGTTCTGAATATCAGCCTTCTGCAAAACCTTTAGGGCGAATAAAGAACCCGGTTGGTCTATTTGATGACCCTCCTGTCTAGGCCGCACGTGTACAAGTAGTACACTTCCATAAGCACCAGTGCCTACCGAAATAGTTAGTGATGTGCAAGCTGTTTTCGTATACCTCGGCCTGCCTAGTTTTCGGACACACTCGAGGTCCTTCAACCAAAGGGGTGGAGGGCGCACTTCCGGGGGTTCTTGCACCCTCTGCCCCTTGTGGTAACCATAAAATCCGTGATATTTGACGCGTTCCTAGATTTTCAGCATCAGGATTCGGGATGCCATGCAGAGTGGCACAACACCATGAGACGCACTTTAGGATGCTTGCTTGATTGCATAGCAGCACTCGTGCCTTTTGAAGTAGCAACACCTTTGACATCGCGAGCGGGGTGTTTTGTGGGGTTATGTTTAGAAGCATGCTTGGTGGTCAACGGTGTCGGCAAGCGCATACTAGCTGCAACGGATGACTAGCAAGTAGGGAGGACAGGGATGAGTGGTCGTCGGGCTTTTCCTGAAATATTGCAAGAATCCATTGTTCGTCGAATTCGTGTGTGGCATTGATGCAACAGGCACGCTTTGACCGTCTGTTGTATTACACAGCAAACGTTAGTGACCCACCCGTCGTTAGTATCGGTGTATATAACGTGAATCCGATGTCTTCTTGGCTCGAATCACGAGCTACCTTCCTTCTACCACTTGGCACTCCTGATAGCGTCATGGCTCGGGTGATCGTCACCCAGACCCGCCCGCAGGACTGGGCTTATCTCTCTGAAGGTGGATCGACAATCGTGTTCTCTTACACAGGTCTTTTCCATTCTAATTTCACCGGAAGAATACTCCGCCTACGAAAAATTTCGCTCAAGGAGGCTTCGCATCACAGGACGATCGACGAGGAAGATGATCCAGTCATCGCCTTCCAGAACACAGTCATTGCGGCTCTCGTGCCTTCAGAGTTTCTTCCCGACCTAGATGTCGTTCTCCTGGATGGTGATTGGTTAGCAGCACTCGAAGTGTTGCGTAATGGTGACCGCCCCGCCGAGCGACGAGCGAGAGACCGGATTGATAAAACTCGAGAAAAGGGCATACTCGCCACAGATCTCGTTGGAGGTGCAGATATTCTGGCGATTGAAATAAAGGTCCAGTCAGAATTGCTCTACACAGCGGACGGTATCATGACCGATCATCGACTTGCTTAGCCCAAGTGGGGTTTCATGCCCAACTCCACTCACTTGTCCCAGGAGACTGCGGAGATTAAGACATCCACTTGCAGGTTCTGTATGCACACTCGTTTCAAGTTCAAAGATGGCGATGTTCCTACCCAATACTGTCCACTGGATTTGTACTCGAGAGATGAAGCACGCGTGAGGAAGGCTATTTGTGACCTTTGGAACGGCTGGATGCAGAGCGATGGCACTCTAAACAACATGAAAGTATTCGTCTCTGGGAAAATGATAAGACCTTCTGAGGTGCGAATTGTTGCCATTGGCATTCCTTTTCGATTCACGCGCGCTTTCGGCAGTCATATTCTTCTCTCGGGGAATTTCTGTCAGCAAGGACAGAGGTTCACGAAGCACTAGCGGCCGCTCTGCTCCCGTTTCTTCGGACTCCTGTACTGAGGACTATCTCAAATCTGCAACGCTCACTGGACGCGCTTGACATCGAGGGAATTGTCAAACTATATGCCATGGCATGCCCGGATGCCAAGAGTTTAGGAGCCGTTAGGCAGAACCCTTCCCTTGAAGAGTGGCAAGATTTTGTTGCTTCCTACCACTCTGTTTATTGTGCACTGGACCATTCCAAGCTCTGTCCTGAAAACATCGACACTTACCTCATGGCATACCTGCTTTCCGCAACGTTCAAGGATTGTTCCGTGATATTCAGAATTCATCGGTCCGATATATCTGGGAAACCGTCTGTTGATTCTCCCCACGCGGTCGTCATCATCGACCTTGACCTCAAAGGGGTGGATCGGATTGAGAAATGGGCGCACCTCGATAGAAGAATTGTCGAATATTATCGAGATACGGTACAGCGCAAGTTCTGTGTCGAGTAACTCCTGTTTAAGCACAAGCTGCTGCTGGCCATGATCTCGAGTTCCAACAAACGTTGTATAGTATGATCCTGTAGACTGTAGTCATGATTATCTCCCACGTCTTGACGCGGCTATGGTCCGTCAGCTTATAAGTAGCCTTACATCAATGCGAACTTGAAACCACTTTTGTTTCGCTTTCGCTGTGTAGATCTGATGGCTTTCGTATCATCCGCTAGGTCGGCATTCCGATGTGGGAGGCTCATGCGCCCTTCTCGCCTCCCCTCTGGTCGTAGGCATGCATCAACTTATAATGCCGAAGTCGCGGGTCTGAGCGAGGAACAAGCTGAGGTGCGCCGTCCCATGGGTAGTGATTGTCATACAGGCTCATTGGTGTGGTCCTTCAGTTCAGGAATGCGGTTTCCGAGTTTGCACAACGGGAAATTGCTCCAAGGGCAGCAGAGGTCGACAGAACCAACACATTTCCGGTGGTCAGTTCAGTATTCCTGTATCTTGCAATCCGTTCTCATGTAACTTGCAGGATGTCTGGGAAAAACTTGGAGATATGGGCTTGCTCGGCGTAACGGTCTCTCACAAGTACGGGGGTTTGGGTTTGGGATACTTCCATCATACCTTGGCCATGGAAGAACTTTCACGAGCGTCTGGTTCGGTCGCACTGTCCTACGGTGCCCACTCAAACCTCTGCGTGAACCAAATCCATCGACATGGCACGGAAGCACAGAAAGCGAAGTATCTCCCTGACCTTATATCCGGCAAGAAAGTCGGCAGTCTTGCGATGAGCGAACCAGGAAGCGGGTACTACATGTCTTTTCATATTCTATCAAACTGAGTCCTGACTTTTGTTACTTTAGTAGTGACGTCGTTAGCATGAGTCTACGTGCTGATAAAATTAGCGGTGGATGGAGGTTGAATGGTAACAAATTCTGGTGCGCTTCTTAGTCGCTTTCACGTGTATTGTTTCAGTTCATATTTTCTTAGGATCACCAACGGACCCTCAGCTTCGACCCTTGTTGTCTATGCCAAAACTGCACCAGAGCAGGGCTCCAAAGGCATAACCGCATTCATCGTTGAAAAGGGATTCAAAGGATTCTCGACTCATCAAAAACTGGATAAATTTGGTATGAGAGGTAGCGATACTTGTGAGTTGGTCTTCGAGAATTGTGAGGTACCCGAAGGTGAGCACAGTTATGTTCGCGCCTGAATTATCTCACTAATATTTTGCTAGACAACGTCCTCGGTCGAGTGAACAAAGGCGCGGGAGTGCTGATGTCAGGGCTTGATCTCGAGCGTCTCGTGTTGAGTGGAGGTCCGTTAGGGTGAGGTCTTTGTGAATCAAATGACCGTGTTAAACCAACAACTGCAGGTTAATGCAGGCGTCCTTTGATTATGCGGTCGAGTATGTTCACCAGCGTAAGCAATTTGGCCAACCGGTGGGGACATTCCAATTGATGCAAGGTAAGCCAGCAACTTCGCTGTTGGCAAACATAAGTTAATGGTACATGTAAAGCCAAGATTGCCGACATGTACACAAAGATCAATGCGAGCAGGTCGTATGTATATGCAGTGGCAAGGGCATGTGACCTGGGCCATGTCAGTCGTCGGGTATGTTGCATGTCATTTTGGAATTTGTTGATCTCTTATGTTCGTCACAAGGACTGTGCTGGAGCGATATTGTACAGCACTGAGAGAGCAATAGAAGTAGCGATGGAAGGCATGCAATGCCTGGGTGGTAATGGATACATCAACGGTCAGTATTGTCATTTCGCAACCGCCACAAGCACTCCTGAGAAATTCTTCAGAGTACCCGGTGGGCCGGATATTGAGAGACTCGAGGCTCTATGCTGTTGGTGCTGGCACACAGGAAATCAGGCGGATGTTGATTGGGAGAGAATTCAATGAGCAATTCAAGTCATAGCGTCACATCTCTAAGCAGGAACTTCTATTTAGCCTGTCGAGAGATATGTCTATAACCCACACAGTTTTTCTTGAGCTCGGGTAGTCGGACATTACCTGAATACATCAGACTTGAAGGATGCTAGTAGCTATACTCTATTTGTGTTCAGCATCCCTCGGCTCTACTAGTCTCTAGAATCGGTTTCAAAGGTTGCAAATGTCAAGACATGTTATGAACTCCGTGTTCCTCGCATAATCACCATAGTTAGAAGGATAAGCTTTTTCATCACCCCAGTCTCAAACGACTGCATAAAGCTTTCAGTGCAAGGCATGTTGTGTCATAGCTGGTAACATTGACTATGTTTCTGTCATCACATCGCATATAGCAACCACCACACTTCTTGGGGGCTTAAAATGATATAGATACATAGTAACAGACTATTTAACACATCTGACATTAACATAGAGTAGTTTAAAGTAGAGTTTCTCCTTTTGAAAGAGTGTGAGATCTAGAATGATAGACCCAAGCTACTCGCCTACCTAGTGCTGACCGAACAAGAGAACAACCTACTGCTACAGTCTGCCGAACACTCTCCGGGTCTGCTAGAGATGGATTGACTTCCTGTGCGAAGGTGAGTACAGTGGTGATTAGAGAGAAGTAAAGCGAACCATTAGATCTAACGCCACGAGAAGACCAGTTTCATGGATGGCTTCGCAGATATAGTGACCTTCCCTGAAGGTTAAGCCACCGCGTACCTGGGCGATAGAAGTTTAGCTGTTTAAGATTAACCAAGTCCTAACAGACTCTCACCGGTGTACCAGTAGATGGTGCGACGGACGGGTCTAGAGCGTCAACATCAAAGCTCAGATGAATAGGCACGTCCCGATTTGGGTTTACATGATCGAGTGCCATCTCCACCACTTTGCCGATGCCATATTTATCTACCTCATGCATAGTGAATGCCTTGATCTTGTTTTCCCTGAGGACACGCTTTTCCCCAGCGTCTACGTCACGCAAGCCGATGTAGACAATTCGCTCTGGCTTAAGCACGGGCCGGACCCACGAAAACTCGGGGACTTTTTCTCCAAGCCCAAGAAGGAACGAAACGGGCATACCATGGATGTTTCCTGGCGGCTAGATGGATCCCCTGGAGGGTAGAGTAAGTTGGTGTACGTACCACTTCCGGTTGTCTCCAAAGTATTGATATCAGCATGAGCATCAACCCAAATGACACATGCCTCCGGGTAGGATCTCGAATAATCAGGTCAGTAGATTGCAATAGATTGCAAGACGACACTCACTCCAGGGTACCAGAAATAGTGCCCACAGCCTGCCGATTTTTATCAAGAGGGAGTGGAAAATGTACGAAACATGATACAAACAAGAGAGTGGTCACCACCTAAAGTAACCGGGAGTTGGCCGTTCTTGGCATGACCCCCGACAACGCTTGCGACAGACTCGCAGACACGGGAAACCAGCCTTGGGTTCTTTAGTATACCGATTGGAGGGTCGGAAGCAGCTTCAATTTCCTCGAATTGATGATGACCGTCGAAATCGACCTTCCAGCCGATCTCCTGAAGCTGATCGATGAGTCCAGCTTCAACGAGATGAATTGGACCCTTGTCAACGCCTAATTTTGGCTGTGATAGCTGAGAGATAAGAGGCCTGTTTGGGAGCAAGTGACGTACCTGACCACCGCTTTATCCATAGGTTTACGGAATAAGGATGATGGAAGACTGCGAGTGTGTTGTCTTGCATGCTCACCTGAAAGGACAGCCTACAATCTAGTGCTACATGAGTGAGCGATACTGAATGCGACGCGGCTGGACAACTGACCGCAATAGTCTTTGGGTTTGGAAGAAACTTGTTGACGAGATTGGACATGACCGGAAGTCGGGGAGTGGGGAGAGAGAAAAAGAGAGAACAAGGAGTGACTCAGTAACCGGACTACTTATAGTCTTAGTCTGCGCCTGACCCACCGGGAATGCTCAAGATCCGTCACGCGTTGGCGGGACTTTCCGATAGCGACGGGACTTGCCTCCACCATATCGCTCGCGAGCTATGACCGCACTGAAACGGCCGCGGTGACCCAGTGCCGCTGGCGACCAGTTCTGATGCAAGATGCGGAAGTATTTGTGGTATCAAGGGAATGATACACCGTCCGAGACGTATAAATACAGCTGCCATCACCGCTACTTTCGCTACATTGGCTATTTCCCCTCAATTCAACCCGACCAATACCAGCCAGCTTCTACCCGTTCCTGGTAATGTCTCCCCCTTCCAGCAGGCCGTCCAGCAGGCTTCCGTCCCGTAGTGGCACTCCCAGTATAAGAGAGATAGTGCGTGCCCTCTCCCCCTGTTCACCTCCCTCTACATGCGCTTTCACTTACCCCGTATTCCCTCTGTTGCAAATCTTGCGCAACAGGTACACGAAGTCATGAAACACTTCAAGCATGAAAAGGAATCAGAGGCTCACCAGGTATATTCGCTCAGTCCTCATCTGAATTCGTCTCAGATATTCTGCCAGATCTTCCGCCAGCAAGTCGGCCATCAGCCCAAGGGCATTCTTCCCCAGACCGTGAACCCCGTCAGTGGCACAGTCCTATAATCCTACCATCTCCTGATCTCCATTCTTCACATCACAGGATGAGGAAACTGTGCCCGGCATCGAGCATCCCGGTAGCACTGGCGTGATCTACTGCTCCGATCGCGCGATGGCCAACGGCTTCAGTTATGCCAGCTCTCACGAGTGGGCCAATCTCGGTCAGGGCGCGCCTGAAGTTGGACCGATTCCCAATGCATTACCTCGCCCCGACTCAATACCCATGCCCCTCGATTCTTTGGAATACGCCCCTACAACTGGTGTTAAAGGTTCGCGGTATCCTGTTTCCCACCACATGCCCTAATCAACCTCTGTCAAAGCGCTTCGAGAAGCAGTTGCAAACTTGTATAACCACACATACCGTCAGGGAAAGAAGAGTCAGTATACGTACGAGAACGTCTGCATAGTGCCAGGTGGTCGTTCAGGATTGTCCCGTGTCGCTGCTGTCGTTAGCGATGTCTATTGTGTATGTCTATTAGTTTGCTTTCCAATGTTATCACTAAATAATCATAATCTGTAGTCCTATCAGATTCCGGATTACACTGCTTACGATCAAGTTTTGAGCGCGTTCAAGCGCCTCGTTCCTGTTCCGACAGTGTGAGTCCATTCGCAGTGTTCGATAGTTGGGTGGCTGATTCTTCTTAGTCTTGATCCTAAGGTCTATCTCCATCAGATTTTGCTCACAAACAATGCTGACATTTCATCAGAAAAAGTACCGCCTCGATATTGACCAGACAAAGGTATATTCACCATGGGTTCTTCTGTGGCTTGACTCAAAGATCGCCATCAATAGAAAGATATTCGCACCCAAGGGCTCGCAGTCATCATCGCGTCGAATCCACGAAATCCGACAGGACAGGTTATTGCGTATGTCAAACAACGTCCGTGAGGACTCTACCTCATCCAAGTTGTTTAGCGGCAAGGATCTCAAAGAACTCGTGGCCCTTAGCAAGGAGGGCACAACTCTCATTCTCGATGAGGTTCGCTGCATATCCTTTGCTTGAGATGCTATGTATCGGCTCATTCGATACTCTGCGCGTACCGCCATCAGTTCTACTCCTGGTACATTTATCCCGAGCACGAGCGAGACTTTGGCAAATCCATCTCCTCAGCTGAGTACGTGGACGACGTCAACACTGATTCGGTCGTCATCATCGATGGACTCACGAAGGTCGAGAGAATTTCCGTCATTCGTAACCTGTCGCTAAACGGAACCTACAGAACTGGCGGCTCCCTGGTTGGCGTGTGTGTTGGGTTATTGGGCCAAAGAACTTGATCACAGCACTTTCTCAGTCAGGTCAGTTGGTCAATCAGAATCTATGGCTTCCCTTACTGAAAACAACCTAGGGTCCTTCTTGGATGGCGGAGCGAACCACCCGTACGTCCACGTTTTGTGTTATCTCTCCTCAGGCACCGACATTTACCCAGGATGCAACTCGCCACTATTCCCCTCTTAGAACCCAGCTACGTAGCACGCGAAAAGGTAATAGTTTATAGCTAGCTATGCTTCGTTAAGTGGTTTACGCCCCCGTGATCCATCAGCTCGCACTGCAGAAGCACTTCAAAGCAAAGCGTGACCATGTGCTTAAGCGGCTTCATGATCTTCATCTCGACGTAGATATCCCACCTCAAGCGACCTTCTACATCTGGATCAACTTAGAGAGGCTTCCTCCGCCGTTGAACAATGGCTTGGTTCGTTCCAACACCTGCTTGGATAACATGCTGTATACAATGCCTTTCCTAGACGTTCTTTGAAGAACTCCTCAAGGAAAAAACCATTATGATCCCCGGTATTTTCTTCGATATAAACCCAGCCCACCGCAGGAATTTGTTTAACTCCCCTTGTCATCACTTCATACGCTTGTCTTTTGGGCCTCCTCTGGAAGACCTTGATAAAGGTTTGCGTAATCTGATTATTCCATACTAGAGCTAACGACGATTTCCAGGCATTGACGCTATCGAGAGATTGGTCAAGGCTGCAAGAAAAGAAGGTACTAAGAAATTTGGTCACAGTTACAAGAAGAGTTTGGAAAGGGCCCCTGAGCATATCTAGATGCCGTGGCGAATGGGAGGCGTGGTCACGACGCATAGATGACTGGTTCGTAAGGAATCCCAGACTTGAAGTTGTAGATAAAGTCAATGTACAAGGAGCGCGCGTTTAATGTTTATTGCAATGATGGATCAAACGGTGCAAAACCCTTCTTAAACAGTTCAACATCAGCTTTGTCCTCCTCCTCTGAAAGAATGCACGTCTTCCAATCAAGCCTGTGCGTAATGTTCAGGAGAGACACCAACACTTGTCTACAATAATATTCAATAATTTTAACGATGACTTGCGGTAGTGGTGCGTACCTCCCAAACTGAATGTTGAAGGGAACATCCTCTTTCATCAGATGGATCAATTTACGTCCATCTGGAAGATCGACACGGAAGTAGCTTCGTGCGCCCCCAGCAGAGGCTTCCAAAGCACCATCAGGGTCTGATTCAAAGTCTATTCCTAGGGCACGACCCTCTTTGAGGAAAGCAGCTTCCACTCTGTTTTGTAAAGAAATAGGAACGGGCACAACTTGAACATGTGCATGACCTCCTTTTGCGTTCAGCCGAGCAACTTCATAGAATACGGGCACAGCACCGTGTTTAGCGAAGAGACCTCGAAGAGCAACTTTGTACCTGCGTAAGAGTCTGATGAGGACGAAATTCAGTCGAGAGGTCGAACACTACCTCTCCGTTTCATCAAGAATGGGCGGTGAAATATCAGCGGGGATCGTGTTGTATGTGGGTTGATGACAGATTGGCACGATTAGGACATGGCCACCGCCCGGGACACGAGCGACACTACACTCGTCTGGGGCCGACTGTGTTGGAATAATCTGCCCTTTCGGGAGCGTTAAGTAGCACTCAGTACCAATTGAGACAATCAAGTGTTTCCTGTCGGTGCATCAGGAATGAAGTTAGCTGTCTTTGTGGTCACTTACGCCAAGTTCGGATTTGACAAACAGAACCAACACTCCTCCGCTGAATGAACACGATAAATGGAGAAACAAAGGCGAAGAAAACACAGGGCATACGTCCAATCTCTTTCGGTGATCTTCTTTTCCCGCCCTGGCCGTGTGGCCCACGTTGGTTCGCCACTGGGCAATCAGCTACATAATGTAATTCACTTCCACAGGCACGGCATACGTATCCTTCACGTGGTTTGTGGCCTCCAGTGTCCCCTACGGCGTGTTTGGTTGGACAGTCGCGAATGAGGTGTCCAGGGATGCTGCAGATCTTGCACAGGTACCCCTCTGGCGGTTTCGTTCGTTCAGGACAATTGTCAATGAAATGCTGACCATCACTTGAGTTGTCTCCCAACCCCATATCGAGCAGAGGCTAACCTCGGTTGATTGACATCGCCTGCACTTGTAACCGATGGGGGGTTTGTTGGTTTGTCCACTCGGTATTTCTGTAGGTAGTGGTAGCAGGAAGGTGGAAACTATAATGCGAAGACAAACCTGGTCTAGGACGCTTTGTGGGGTGGTTGATATTTCCGAAGATGAAGTTTTCGCATTCAGCGTGTTCATGGACCCGTTTCGGTAGACGAGAAGCAGCTTCGGCGAACGGATTTTTTGTGATATTGCCTAACCGTTGCGTTGCAGTTGCTGATGGCACGATGGAAAACGCGTAAAACCACTGGGGAAATATGAATCATCACATATATCTTTACAAGCTGGTTGACGAACTCTTTGTTTCTGGCCGGTATGCTCTTCACCAAATGCACCAAGGCTTACGAAACGAGAAATTCTCCCGGACTCCTCATCCCAAGTAAAGGGCTCACGCTCCCAGAACTTCGCGGATGGCCCAGCACGAGCAGCGAAATGATATCTCGGCTTTATTTTTCGAATAATTTCATCAAGAGGCGGGGAACCGTGGTGTTCGTGCTCGGGCGGAGGGAGAGGTAAGGAGCTATGTGATGTAATGGAAGCTGGCCAGTCATTAGTGATAAAGATGTCGATGAGTTGCGAAGTGGATGCAGCGTCGCGAATTGCAGTAAGAGAGCCATAGTTGTATGCCACCCCTGTGTTCGGTGATTTATTCATCGTATTTGAGAGGAGCCGCTCCACCGTATGTGTCGTGTAGAAGGGTGAAGCAAACCCCTAAAGTCCTACGTTAGTGTGTCAGGCTACACTGAACGGTGAGTGCGTACGGGAGGGCCCTCAGAAGAATCATAGATACCAGGGTTATATATGCCACCCAGACAGGCAATCCTCAGACCGTGAGCTGTGGACACGACCCCGGACTTGTCTGTCCGGAATTAGAGCTCGGTTGGGTGGTCGTGTATATCCAAACTTACTTAAAAGAAAGACATCCTTACATAGCTGTCCACCAGTTCGAGTGTATTGTTCTATGACAGCTTCCGGAAGTGGATTCTGTCCTTGCATGATATAGCATCTCAGGGGAGCTACGATGCTACAAAATCAGCTTACGTGCTATACAAACATGCGTGAATCATGCCTTGGAGGGTCCCGTTCAATAACTCTACGATCTGAGTCTGAGTCTCGCTCCCAGCACCGTGTTCTTGAAGTGGACCGAAAAAGTCGCCCATGCAAAGGACACAATCAAACTTGCCATGTTTTGCGTCAATGGTTCGGATCTTGGAAAAGAGGTTGCTTATTGAACCAAAGGCGGAACCAACAGTCAGTCTAGGGAGCACATCTCGCTGTTATTTCTCCGCATCGCGCACGACGAGGGCAAGCTTACATTTTTACAGGCGCTGTGCGTTGGGAAGCCTGATCCATCGAGGTGGACACCATTGAAAATTAGTTCCACGCGCTTAGTACTAACTCACTGGTGCTGACATAAAACACCATTCATCCAACACACAATCATAGGTATGAACTCACTCGAGGACGAGATCGTATCTGTCCTGTATATCGCGCGAGAAATTTCAGGTTATTACAGCTTTTCAAGTCTGGAACGTGGCTCAAGTATAACCTCTAGTGTACAAAATCCCTCCGCTGAGGGCGAACGAAGGCCATCGCGCCAATGACTGGGGAGATCTAGCAGATCCGCTGTGGAAGGGCAGATTGCGCATCGTCGAGAAGGCCAGAAATGCCGTTTTACTCTTCGAGGATTCGCAGACCGGTAAGCTAGTCGTCGGAGAAATGTAACTAAGATCAGTTCATTCATGCCCACAACTCTAGGCGACCGTGAGTGCACGCAAGGTCGAGAATATCCCTAGCTCAGCTGTTCTGCAGTGTTTGCTCGCGCTGATTACGATCCAATGAAGCCATCCGTCGACGCTGTGCTGGATTCATCCCGTTACTTTGTCGTGAGGGTGGAGGACACCGGAAGGAAGGCATACATTGGCATGGGATTTGCAGAACGTACAGATAGCTTTGATTTCAGTGAGTGTATCAATACCACTCATCACCTTGGTTCGGCTCAGTGCATTGCGTCAGATGTTGCTTTGCAAGACTTTACCAAGTGAGTAATGAAAGGAACTGTCGGTGCTACACAGCCGATTGACCGATGGGGGAGTTTATAGGCGTGCTAAGGCAGCATTAAATCCACCCAGTCCCACGGCAGATACACCGTCTCCACACGTACCCTCAGGCCCAAAGAAGGACTATTCTTTGAAGGAAGGGCAGACCTTCTCGATCTCAATTCCTGGGAAGAGTACTAGCAAGTCGGCAGGTACATCACTCCTTGGATCTTCTGGGACTGGGAATACAAGTAGTAGTGGCGGCATTCCCCTCCTGCCTCCTCCCCCTGGGAGAAAGTGATCCAGTACTCGGATCTCCTTCGAGCTGACGTAATGTATGATTACGTAATGAAAATGTGCTATTCCGAATGCGCCTTGGTCATCTCCTTGTCGTGGACCACCACAACCTCTCAGGAAGCTCTGGTATCTTCCTCCCATTCAGATGCTGTCAAGAATACCCCCCAGTACAGCCGCGAGTCTGGCCAGACGTTCCATTAGATGGGCTGTAGTTGGTGCGCAAAGAGGGCTAGTTCAGCCCTCTGGTGCAGACAGAGCTAGGATCGTCGACGTCCCTCCTTCTTACAAGGAAGGGCATTTCGCACCTCGCCCAGGTTCGCCCATCCCTGCATCGTCTCATTTCTTGCTGTGTGAACCCATGTACAGATATGCTTGGGTTTAAACTTGCAGTTCCCGCTCGTGAGAACACCGCGACGCAGAAGACCCGTCCCATCTATCTCGACATGCAGGCTACCACCCCTGTTGACCCTAGGGTTCTCGATGCAATGTTGCCCTACCTTACCGACCAATATGGTAATCCTCACAGTCGCACCCATGCGTATGGATGGGAAGCTGAACAAGCGGTTGAGGATGCACGCAAGGCGAGTCTCGTCGTCGAATACTTGCTGCGTTATCTCATCGTCGAGTTCAGCATGTAGCAGACCTCATCGGTGCCGAGCCTAAAGACATCGTCTTCACCTCCGGGGCCACGGAGAGTAATAATATGGCCATAAAAGGAGTGGCACGGTTTAATAAAGAGAAGAAAAAGCATATCATCACTACCCAAACTGTGAGTTGCTTTGGTGTTCTGGTGTTCGCAGTGCGTACGATATCATGTATCATTGTCTTCCAGGAGCACAAATGCGTACTGGATTCCTCCAGAAAACTCGGTGAAGAAGGATTCGACATAACATATCTGCCAGTCCAGTCGAATGGAGTCGTCGACCTGAAGACTCTCGAGGCTGCCATCCGTCCGGACACCTCGCTAATCTCCATCATGATGGTAAATAATGAGACTGGTGTCATTCAGCCGATGAAGGAGATTGGCGCGATCACTAGGAAGCATCGGGGTGTGTACTTTCACACGGATGCAGCGCAAGCTGTCGGAAAAATTCCCGTTGATGTCAATGAGGCAAACATTGACCTCATGAGTATCTCTGGTCACAAAATCTATGGTCCGAAGGGCATTGGTGCTGCTTATGTCCGGCGACGACCGCGAGTCCGGCTTGAACCAATTTTAAGCGGAGGTGGGCAAGAACGCGGGTTGCGCAGTGGCACCTTACCTGCAGCACTTGCAGTCGGAATGGGCGAGGCAGCACGGATAGCAAAATTGGAGATGACAGTGAGTACATTTCTTTGTCAATCAAGGATGATAATCGCACACCATCTGGGGTAATCAAGCGGTCATTGACCAACATCATTGACTGCCGGCTTGGTAATGACTTTTGTGTGCAGGGGTACTGACCATGATCTGCCTGAATTATTCACTTTTGATTCTCTAATGCTTACTCGCAAATTCGCAGAGCGATCATGCCCGAACAAGACAACTAGCGGACCGTCTGATATATGGGATCAATTCTCAGGTTGAGCATGTCGTCCGTAACGGAGATGTTGACGGTTATCCTGGTTGTATCAACCTATCCTTTTCGTATGTAGAGGGTGAGAGCCTTCTGATGGCTCTGAAAGTGAGTACTTCGGTTCTCTCTACGCTGTTCACGAGGTTACACCTTGTGCAGGACATCGCGTTGTCGTCCGGTAGTGCCTGTACTTCAGCATCGTTGGAACCATCCTACGTACTTCGTGCGCTTGGTACGTACACTCAAAGTTACTGATAAGCTTTCTCTTAATGTCGGCATTTGTTCAGGAGCGGCTGAGGATATGGCACATTCTTCTTTGCGATTTGGCATTGGGCGGTTCACCACTGAAGCGGAAATTGACTTCGTGGTCAACCGTATCGTCCATGTCGTTAATCGCCTTCGTGATATGAGGTCTGCAGTTTTACATTGTCTGCCCTGGCTTGTACTGACATGCATCTTAGTCCGTTGTGGGAAATGGTGCAGGAGGGAATCGACCTAAACTCCATCAACTGGTCGCAGCACAATTGATATATCGAGGATGAGATACTTGTGTAGTTCTCGAGATTGCTGAGTCTTACTTGCTTACTTTATGTGTACAATTGGTACGGACTGTCGAGTTCTCCGCCTGCGCGTCACTGCTCGCAAAGGACATTTGATGGAAATGCTACAATTATTCGTAATATACATAAGCGGCAACCTGTGCACGGACCCTTAAAATCAATGAATTCGAACTCAGACAAATCCCAACTTGTCTTTTTCAACTGTTACCACCATGGCTAGACGCCTCTATCTTGGTAGTAAGTCTGCTCAAAGTGACTGCAAGTGTGCAATATTTACAAAAGTTCGTTCAATAGGACTCCCTCCTGATGCTCGTTCAGATGATGTCGCAAAATTCTTCGACGGCTACGGCCGCATCGTGGATTGCCGAGTCATGACCGGTGATTTTCGTTTTTTTCCATGTTGCTTTTCCATCGTTAACAGCAAACTATCAGGGTTTGGTTTCGTCGAGTTTGAAAATTCAAAGGTGAGTTTTGCCCGTCGGAGTTTGGTTAGCCCCGTTAAAACTTGTTCCAGGACGCCGAGGATGCCGTGCATCATTTCAATGGCAAAATGTTCATGGGCGCGAAGTGGGTCCCATCCTTGATTGTTGTGCGTAACCGTTTCATCACCATAGCTAGCATCGTAGTGGAGTTTGCCAAGGAGAGCCGACCTCGTCGGGATGTGTACGAAAGCGACCGAGGCTACGGGTATGTTCTAACTTGATAACCGTCTCCGTGCCTATACTTAATTCCATTTCCTAGTGCTCGCTCCCGGAGACCTCCGGGTATTAGGTTGATTGTATCTGGTATTTCTCGCGACACGAGCTGGCAGGTAAGTACATAATGAACTGGTGATCACGGCTTTGGACTTCCTTGAAGGTCCCACGGTTCATCATGGATGGTGGTCCCTTTACTATATCTTGACAACGATGGCTCCTAGGACCTCAAAGATTTTGGCCGCGAGGCGGGCAGTGTTTCCTTTGCGGATATTGATCGCGACTTTCCTGGTCAAGGGTACGCCAAGCTATGCCTGTGTCTCCCTGTCTCATTCAGTCAATCTTTAGTGTTCTCGAGTACCTGTCTCGTGATGATGCAGACCGTGCTGTGAAAGACTTAGATGGTAAAGATCTCCGTGGAAGGCCAGTTCGAGTTGCATATGACGAAACGGTCTGTATTCATCATCAAGCTAACCTGTCCCATCCACTGATGCCCGTGACCACAGCGCGGCGGGGCCGATAACTATCGACGGGATGATCGCCGCGAAGAGCGACCTGTCCGCGATGACCGCCACAGGGAGGAACGCCCCTACCGCCGCGAACGATCAAGGTCACCCCCTCGTCGTGCCGATTACGATGATCGTCGCCCCAGGTCTCCACCTCCTGGCCGGAGGGATTATGAGGAGAGAAAACCTGCAGGGTACGATGATTACCGGCGGGGAGGCGATGATGATGACCGCAGAGTCCCTGATTATTATTATGACCGCCGCAGGGATGACTATGACAACAGGCGACGTGACGATCGTGGAGGCAGGCGCGAAGAAAGGGACGATCGGTACGACGATAGAGCTATGAGGCATGCCAATGGCGACGGTGGATGGGCGCGTTAAAGGACATATGGTCGTCGTTCGTGGACTACACGGAGCGACACTCGTGCATTATGGTCTCGCGATTTCGTTTAGGAAATGGTCAACTCGAGCTTTGGCTTTGGCGTGTTATGGGACGAGCCGAACAGCTGTACTTACTGGTCGAAACCCGTTGGTCCGTATTATCGCGCCATTAGGATAAGGTCGCTCGTCTGGATTTTTGGGACCCTCCCCGACTGGAGGTCACAACCTACAATGTCCTGAGTTTCTAGATGCGGTTTACCACCCATGTCTTTCTGCGCACCAAGGACTGGTTTCACGCCATGCCACAGGCGTCGGATGCACCACTCAGAGATGAATTTTCAACCTATTTTTGCGTGCACGAGGCGATTCGTTCTCGGCAGAATTGCCTCCCAAATATGACTTAAATTTTGTTCGTAACCAAGGTACGTAGATTCCGGCGCTGGGCTGGGTTAATTGTATCATTGACGAGCGCCTCCGAGGACTTGGGTGCGGCTATGGAAGTCCTGTGTTTAGGCACTGGTGCTTCAATGAAAAATGATAGCCAGTATTATTGTCATTCTTGTGTATAGACCACCAAATGTGTCCCGTTTTCAATTCCATACCATTCCAAGTTATGCCCGTCGTTGTCCAATGGAACATAGCCATCACGTAATTTCAGCCACAATTGTATAGCCTCACGCCTTGGCGGGTGAGAAATTTTGAGGGACTTTATGAGCTTCAGTCGAAAGACGCTCAGCTTCATACTTTTTAAAACCCTGAGTGAGATGGGTGGACCAATCGTGTCTATTGGATCGTGCAGGCAGGCAGGGCTCTTGGCGGATCGCTGAACGACTACACCTGTGAACGTTGAATACTTTTTACAAAAGAAAACACGCGGACGTTCACTTATTAGATACTTGCTGAGTTTATCCTCGTGCTCACTTTGAGCCGATGGCTCAGCGGGGCGACCATGCTCTACCGGGGATGGAGCACCGTAAGTGATTTGAACTCTGATCGGGCGCTTGATTGAACTCACTGTTGCACAGAGCAATCCATTGAGGGTGTTCCTGTGCTTTCTCATAATCACTCCCAGGAACGCGCTTTGAAATGAATGAAAGATAAAACAGTTCGCAATCGGTTCGCTCTCGGGCAGAGATCTGAACGATCGAGTGCCTGAGCATGAATAAAAAGATTCTGATTGGCGTCATACCACAGCCGAATCAAGAGCCAGCAAAGAAGGGGTCTTTGCTATAATGAACTGTCGGGCATGTCCGGCGCTGAGACTAGTGTCTGGTGACATGCAGGTTAATCGCCAATATCACGGATAATGTCAACGCTCAACACACTTTCAGTCAGCGGATTACCGACCACTCGTAAGGACTCAAGATTGGGACACCATTCGTGTAACGCATCCATACATTGCCATTGCCTGAGGCCGTTCCTTGACAGGACAAGGTCTCTAATCTCCTGAAGTGGGGATGGTGCCGAGTTGAGAGTCGGGATGGAACGAATGCAGTTTCCGGAGAGTATCAACCGTTGTAGGCTGAGAAAGTGTCAGTACCACCAATGAGTAATCGTACGACGTGACCATACGTGGTGAAATCACGCAGTGAATTGGTTGTTTGTATCCAATCGCCGAGGAGATTGTCTTCGAGATTTAGGGACACAAGTTCTGGAACAGCTGATGAAGATCGAGCACTCAAGGATTCGAGATGGTTGTGACCCAGTTCCACAGATCGTAAACTGGTCATGAACCTCGCAACATCCCTGAACTCCGTCCAGGAGATAAGTGTGCTATTCAGTTGGAGCTCGCGAAGACGTGAAAATGCCACGATCGGAAGATCGTGCCCCAATGCCAATGGCAAAAGACGGTTTCGACTGTTTCTCTGGTGAATTGATTGGCTCTCGTTCGCCATATCAACACTTACTTCAACGCCAACCTTTCCAAGTGAGGTAGTTCAGCAGTTATGCCTGCTATAGCCTTCCATGTAGCTAGCAAACTCGCAGACAAGTCAAGACCGCGGATGTCTTTCGGATGTTCAGAGATATAACGCGAGTTAATAGCGACTAATCTCACTCGGACAAGTTGCAAGAATGTCACCCTTGACATCGCCAGTTGCTACTAGCTCGTAGTCGAGACTCACTTCTCGAAGGCGACCCAGATTGCCTAGGTTCCGTCTAACTTTATCGAGGCCGACCGCTTCCACCTCTATGGCGCCATTGGAGGATCCGAGGACAACTTTTTCGAGAGTATCCGAGCCGTGCTCAGGTTCAACATACTTCATTGTGAGTGCGGTCAAGAACGAGCGTCCAAAGGATAAAGGGGCTGATGGACGGATGAAAGACCCGGCATTCTGTATGCTTCCGATAAAAAATTGATTGCACTGGTAAGATGATCAGAGAAAGAAGCCGTACCGGCAGTTGAAGTAGCGTTTCCCATCCTTGACGCCGTTGTGTCGTCCACGAGTGGGATCATCCCATTCCACGCCGTACCATAGACCGTCTGTGCCCGTGACATGACCAACGTATTTGATTGTACCGGGGTAGCCAGGGGATAAGTGGAACCTCGTTCCGGTAGTGATCAAGTCCTGGGTAGACATGTCAGACACAAGCTGATGAATTGAGGAACGGCGACTATTTATGTAATGATAGTTCTCATGACCAAAATTTGCGGAACCTCGGACGGTTGCTTCCGCCCAGACGTTGGAACCACCTGGGCTCCATATCCACAGTATGCTAGCAGCCACTGCAATTGCAAGAATGTCGCGTAACAGATCATCAGCAGCGCTTGCTAGAACTCGTGCAATTGCTGCCCACATGTCTACAGGCCCTACTCCCCCACTCGACCAGGTAAGTAGTCCTTTGCGCTCCTATGATCTTCAGTTCACCTTATTCATCTCAGCCAGTCCTTTTCCAGTCGAACGGATGTACTCGTACCTACGTGCTCAATAGAGCTAATAAACTTAATGCTCTGAATAGCGAAATGATCAAGTCACTGCGACCTCAGCTTGATGTCGGTTGAAAAAGATCCTTTTTGTCGTGCGTTGCTGATTAGCCTGTGTAGATATGGTCCAAGTCCGACCTCTGTCACATGATCATTGGAACTGGACTAGGCCGGGCTTTTTGTGCAGGAGGAGACGTGGCGAGTAAGTCTTTCAATCGAAAGAGTGCGCATGCATAGCTTCACGAACCGCAGCCGTTCTGAAGGACTCGCTCAAAGAGTCCACGCGCCCAGCGGCAATACAGTTTTTCAAGGACGAGTAAGCATGATGTTAGGAACGCTGTGTCAATGCCTGATCCACTGCATAGGTTTGAGTTGGATTTCATCCTGTCTCAGCTGCCGAAGCCTTATGTAGCTGTTCTCGATGGCATCACCAGTATGTATGGAATCTGACGTCGCCTTTGTCCTCTGTTAATCTTAACATCAGTGGGGGGAGGTGTTGGTCTTGGCATTAGTGCACCCTTTAGGATAGCAACGGAGAAGACTATATTTGCTATGCCGGAAACCAAGATCGGATACTGTCCAGATGTGGGGGCAAGCTTTTTCCTGTCAAGGATGGACGGGGAGCTAGGTGCCTATCTCGCCTTGACATCGGAGACACTAGTTGGTAGGGAGGTCTTGTAAGTGCAAAACATTACTTACAAGCTATTATTCACCCTGCTGGCAATGAACTTGGCCTTGCGACACATTATGTTCCCTCGAGGACTATTCCCAGTCTCATGGCTCATTTGGCCGAATATGAAAACCCGTCTTTCGCTCAAATCAACTGCACAATCGAGGAACTATACAGCGAACGTCAGCCGGACGAACCATCTGGGAAATTGACGGGTGCCGTTCGCAATGCTCTGGACTCCGCTTTCCGACACAATCCCGTGGAAAAGATACTCGAAAGTCTGGCGACGCTCTCAAGTTCCCCAGATACCCGTGTCAGTGGGTGGGCAAAGCAAACGTCGGAAACGCTTCACATGCGCAGCCCCACAAGCCTTAAAGTGGCACTTGCAGCTATCCGCCGCGGAGGGAACATGTCATTGCGAGATGCTTTGCAGATGGAGATGGGAATCGCAACAGCCTACTGTGTGAGTCATACATCACAAAGATCGATGTTTGATGCAGAAACCTTGTCCTTTTGTAGAGCGGTGCCAGCCCGGATTTCTGCACAGGCATAAGTGCAGTCTTGGTCGACAAAATTCAAGGACGGCCGGCGTGGTCCCCCGACAAAGTTGAGGATGTTTCGCCTGAGATTCTGGATCGGTTTTTCTCCGACAATTCCGCCTACCGCTCTCATATGCCGCGACTATCACTTCCTGACACTCTTCTAGACCACTCCGTCAGCCACACGGCTTTCGCACTGCCGTCTGAGTCCAAGATAGTAGAGTTACTCAGATCATCGTGCAAGGATGGTTCTGTCTCACTTTCCGGGCTACTTTCGGATATGGAGAACTTCATCAAGGAGAAACTTGGTACTAAAGAGAAAATTCTTGATGTAGTGCATCGCAGATGTCAGGTCGTCGACAATCAAGGAACGACAATCGTGGCTTGGAAAGAGCAGTGACGCGGTCTGCGTGGCGAATCGCGACGGTAGTCAGGATTTGGTATCCAGATGGCAGCTTACGTGTTTCTGAGAAATGGAAAATACCTTGGTATATTAGTAATTGTCGTCTCGGCGATAGGTACCCTGCGGTGGATGTTAACCGAGTCAGACGAGTCACTTCGGCATTGTTGGAATTCCTACGTTCCAAGTGTCTAAACTTTCAAACTGATTGATGCCGCCTGTGGCGTTCGAGGTTACTGCTCAGCCTTTCATTTACTTGAAGTACCGCCACTCTCTAGTCGGCTAGGTTGGGCTGTTAACATTGCGACCTTGTTCCAACCTTGCTCGACCCACAACTCTGTGCGTGCTGAAACGCAAGCTGACATGACAATATCAGATGAGCACCTCTTTCTCAGCCGACGAGATCTTATCGGCGGTTGCGGAGTTCAGGTACGTATCCCTGCGTACCGTTGCAGACTTCTCGTGGGACGGCTTTACTTCCACTGTAAGCTCGCACTGCGAGAGTGAATCCACATCGTGGGCCTCTGGACTGCGCGTGAGTTCTACTTGCAACGGAATTTTCAGTTCGCACAGCTTACGCGGAGACTAAGCCCGCAGCACAACCATGGGCGGTGAGAATCAGATTCCATGTGAAAAGTTGGCCGGAACTACATAAAACAATTGTCAGTCGGCGCACAGCAAGTGCGTCGTCCAGCGTTGGAATGAAGACAAGTGAATCATTCACAGATTACAGTGGTGAATGGTATGTCACAATTCTACTTGTTCTGCTAGTTTCTCAACAACGCGACAACTATGCGGTGGAGATCTCAATCTCCCGGCGGCGACACGTGGCTTATGAAGTCCATAGCACTGTATATCTGTGCATGCTTGACGGATCTCTCGTCGCTCGATTGATTGGGCTTGATTAGCGGTGGTAACATTCCGTCATACGAACGGCGCTTGGTTTGTCTACAACGATGTACAAAAATAGCCAAGTTACAAGTATGTGAAAGCGTTGCATTCCGGATCCGTCGAATGTGCGAAAAAATGATTCGACCACAGGAGTTCCGGGTTCCTGGCTGACATGCTGACGAGTTGATTCCGACCTAACTGACTCAACTTTACGGGCTAAAGCACCGATGTGACACGGCCAATCGACGATTGGAGATCGAATGAACTCGCTGTGAGAAGGGTCGGAGGCCTGAATCGGATCTTATGGAGGTAATTCACGGAACAGGTGTATAGTGATGCCGTTCGGGCAGTAAGATGCCAGCCACTGCAGTTCTGTGACTAGGTTACCTCGCTGATGCGATCCGTTGCAGGACTTGCAGTGGCATGTGCTGTATAAAAGGGACCGGCTCATTCGTTGCAATTCACTCAATCAGACTCGTTGGCTTCTCTCGACAACTCACCATGTATCCAATCGACCTTCTACCCTCGCCCTTCCACGTATTCAGCGGTGCATTATCGGCGCTGCAGTCCCTGCAAGCAAGCAGACGGGTGTCGCTTGAGGTGCACCCCGTTCCAGCGGACTTCGATGTAAATCTCCAGACCAATAGTGGTTTCTTCCCGCCACAGCCACTTCCTAAACTGCAGAAGCCATTCGACGTGTGGGAGGATGCTCTATCGCAAGCACAGGACGTGCTAAAGCTTGGAGAGGACCTACTTGGGGACCACCCTAGGGAACGAACTGAGGGCGAACTTTGGCGAGAGAGAATACGTTCTGTAAGTTCTGAGAACGTTTCTCATATGATATGAGTGCTTATTCGAATAACAGCTCCCGACACTCACTACAGAGACACTGCACCAGGACCCACAGCTTCTCCGCCGTGCCCACAAAGTTTTGGCATTCCTCGTGCACTTTTATGTTCACTCAATCCCCCCAGACACCATCGAGGGACCAATCTTGGTTCCACGTTCTCTGGTAGCCCCGTTGATGACGGTTTCACATGTCCTAAGAACAGCACCAGTCCTTACGTTCGCAGACACCGTTCTCTGGAACTGGGAGCTTGTCGATCCCAAGCTACCTGTCACCATTGAAAACATGCGGTTTGGTCAGGAGCTATTCTCGGGGACGGAGGATGAGCGGAATTTTTACCTCGGATCTGCCAGAGCAGAGATAATTGGGGTGCAGATGCTCCATATCTTCAATGATTACCACAATCTCCCAAACGTCACGGACTTGTCCTCCATTTCCAAAATCAACAGGCTCCTCGCCCGACTGACCGCGGTCATCCAAGAGATCGACGCTAGTGTGCAGTCCGTGCGCCAAATCGTTGACCCCCATATGTTTTACTGGGAGGTTCGTCCCTGGTACAATGGAAGTGGAAGCGGCCCCTCCGAACCGACGTGGATATACGAAGGGGTTGGTGATATGTCAAAGCTCGATCTTGACGGGCCATCTGCAGGACAGAGCAGCGTCATGCATGCACTCGACCTCTTTCTCGACATCGACCACAAGCTCCGACAGCGGCGATACCCTGCACCATCAGATGCGAACAAACGGGTAGACCACGGCTTCATGGAACGCATGCGGCGGTATATGCCGGGGAAGCACAGAGATTACCTGGCATATATTGCTGAATATCCTCGACCTGTCAGAGAGGTCGCACGGGACACGCCAGCAATCAGGGACGCGTATGACACTGCTGTCACAGCGTTGAAGAAACTTAGGGATGCTCATATGCGCATTGCATGCCTGTACATCGTGACGATGTCACGGTCCACGAAGCCACCTGTGGGCTGCCCCATGTTTGCGATGGCGCAGAGGATGGAGAGAGCAGCGGCCAAGTCTGGACCCGTGACCGGAACGGGAGGGAACGAGCTCTCGCTGCTGCTCAAGGCCGGGAGAGATGCGACTGCACGTGCGGTCCTGAAGAACTGATATCGGCAAGAAGAAAAATTGACGCACTTTACTCACCACTAATTATTGCATCACCACACTATTCCTATTCCTCACGGACGGATATTTATTGACTGATTCTTGTGTAGCGATAAGCACCGTGCTTACCCTGTAGTGTTACTTGGCACCTAAGTTATTATTCGTGTAGCAACAAATGGCGATAGTTTATGTTCGAGTTCTTGACAATGCTAGAAGTATCCAGGCGGAGTTTGGAACATGCTGAGTCAAATGATCAACCCGTGTCACAATAAAGCTTCTCAAAGCAAATTGGGCAAGGTTTTTGAATGAGTCCCCAGCTGTCCACGACGACATTGGACATATCTTGCGCGTTTATCAATTAAATCCAGATTAAGCTCATCGATCTCAGTCAGTCTAGGACATGTGGAAGGCAAGGTATACTCCATAAAGTAATATGAGTTGGCTTCCCGGGAGAGCACTAGGAGGCTTGCAATAGGTTTGTGGTCGTTTGATGAGGGATCGTAGCTGATGAATACCTTATCATATCATTCATTGCCTGTGAACTTATCATTGGGTCTGGGCAACAAGCTTAAGTCTACTTCTTTATCTCAAACTGCAAGCCCGCAGACCTTCCAGGCTCCAGTCTCAAACCAAAAGTCGAATCTTTCGGGTGCCAGCGACCGTCGCCCTTCCGGAGAAGACAACAGGGGAGAGTTGTGCCTAACCGCGGAGACGTTGATCACCAAGCCGCAGTAATTCCCATCTGGTATCTTGTTGCAGATATCAACCTGTCGAAGCCGGAGACTTTCGGACGTATGTCTCAGCCCTTTATTCATGCTTGCTGGTCTTCCCCATGTCGCCCCGTTGCTGTTCGACTAATGCACTAAACGACGAGAAGGTCTATTCTCACCGTAACTGGTGTGATCACTGATGAAACTGGGCGGGAATCACTCAAGCGCACCGCAAGTGGATCGTTGAGCAGGTCATGTCGTCATGATCAGGTCTTCAGGTTGCTCCTGCACCCTGATTGCATTTACCTTGTGGAGTCGTCGCAGCAAGAGTTTTTGCGAAGTGAACAACAGAGGGAAGTGCCATACAGCTGCATTGTTGCAGGGTCATATATAGTCCGCATATAGGATCAAAGCTCGTGCGAAGATGGGATCTCGAAGACAAGTATGTAGTCACAAGTGAACCTTATGCTTGATGCAGTCAGATACTGGATGTTTCCAAGGTTTGCATACAAATTAGAAAATCGTTTGTGGTCCAAAGTGACCTTCCTAGTTTTAATGTGGATAAGTGGGTGCTACAGATACATCAACAACACAATCATAGCATTCGTACACGGACATCGGCAGCTATCACGGTGGATCTAGTGGGTAATGGTATGCTCTCCTAAATAGCTGCCAAACGACACCCAAGCCCCCTAATACCCTATCAACAGTTTCCCGAGCAGCTGGAGGGAAATCTATTCGAATTCTTGACCACTCAAATGGCAATGCGGGGAGCGGGATAAGAGAGTTCTCACTGAGGAGCGGGGGAGAGGATGGCGTGGGTATCGATGTGAATGTGGTTGTGTCAGTCTGAGATCGATCACCGGTGCGTAAACTCGAGGTGGAAGGCGTCGGGTCAGTGGTTGCCGCTGTGATGATTGACACGGTTGATGTGAACAAAGCAGTTGTGGTCTGACTGTTCACATTGTCAGTCTCTATTGCTGCGCTCGGTGATAGTGGAAGGATGGTAGTTGTGATGAATATTGTCTCAATCGAAGAGGATGGGATCTTTCCGCGATCAAAGCTGTGAACATCGAGACGATCGAGAGACTGCCGCATATGCTTGAACTCGGTGCCGAGATTGACTAAAAACATGAGAACAAGAACGGCGGGAAAGATCCAAAGAAATAAAAGGCAAAGCTTCCCCAGCGACAGCCATCCCATGCGAATACGGGACCTATACCGTTGGACAGCCAGAGATAGTGTGGGGGTAAAAAATCGATCCAACGAGTACTGCAAGAGTCTGTAGCCCCTCGGCGACTTTTGCTGGTGAGCCAAGTTAGACCGCAATGTCACCATTTCTAGATCGATATTTAGTGGACCCTACTCTATGGGTAACAAAGACTGAACGCATACCTAGGTAGGTCTCCACCATCACTTCCAGCCGACCAACAGGAAGCGCAAAAGCTGGAATCAATATATCGAAGTTGGTAATGCCTTTGGCATTTTTCTTCAAGTCCTTGGAATTCCCAATCCTGTTGACGACATAGTCCACTGTGACCAAGCCTCCTTGGTCACCACCATGAACCTTGACCCACGTAATCCAGCGATTCCGAGTCTTTTCGTCGTAGGATGGTACAAGGTCGATCATAGGCCGCTTCTCTCGCTCAGCAAACGCGCTACTCTCGAAGCGCACGGGGACACCGTCAATGCTTGCGCTGGCAATGTCAACTTGATATTGCCGTCCCTCTTCTTCAGACGGTAAGGATACTGCTTGGGCGAGTCCGAATTCAAGCCAGTCCGAGTCTGTGTCGGATGGGGCGTGCATATGCACACGAACAGCGTGAGCGTCTGAATAACCAGTTCCATCGAGAAGTAAAGGGGTCACGATGACATCGACATAAGGGATCATTAGTGGCCCGTCACGTCTCCGTCTCATCAATCCACCATGAATGGGAGCCACTGGCAGAGGGCTGAGCGCAGCTTTATTTCCGTTTAGTGGATTATGCCGAGGCGAGAGCCGCGAATCATCTATGACCTGTTCTGGACTCCGTTGGAAGATAGCTGTGCGCGATGTAGGACGAAGCGCTATTCGTGCACCGTCGTTGCCGCATCGGTTTATCATATTGCGTTGTAACACTGTTTTTCTCGTCTGAGCATCCCGTATATCGCCAGAAATGTAGTAGACCTCAACAGTGCCACCTTCGCTTTCGTTTCTAATGATCGTCGAAACTGTTTCCGAGTCGGCAGCCAGGACGCAAAAGCGTGGCAAGACGATGGGGTTGGTATCCGAGTTACCATCCGACCCATGCCCGTTCGTGGTATGGGGGCGATGTCGCGAAAGGATAAGGACAGTGCCCGTAATGGAGAAGGTGAAGACATTTTTTGAAGGTGGGGTAATGTCATTAATGTTGATATGGATTGTGATCGGGACTGCTGGTGATCGACACGAAGCAACAGCATCCGAAGAGGCACGGCTGCGGCCCTCGGATATCGGGGGGAGTGAACTGACAGAAGATAGTGTAACGGAAGGTGTCAAAGAGGTCGGGGAACTTTCAAATGAGTAGTCAGGAAGATGGTCATGAGGCAGCGGGGCGCGGAGTAAGGAGGATGTCGAAGCAGAAGAATCCTGTCGAGTAGCCATTGGAGGGGCATACAGCATGCTACTAGTGGACATGCTAGTGGGGAGCTCGAGGGAGGGCTGTCTGGATATGGGCGTAGAAGGTGGACCAACATCGAAACCGGTGTAACCAGTACCACCATTGACAGTCCACTTCGCATCTTCTCCAGGTGGCCAGACAACATCGGCACCTTTGACCTCAAGGCCAATGTCCATACCCAGCATCGTGGCCACACCGGGGAACCAGATGCCCTTGCAGGTTCCTTTGTATTCTAAGCGCATCAGGATGCCCTCACGACCACTGGATGGATCCTGAGCCTTGCCCAAGACTACGGTGGTCATATCCCCCGTGGCCTCCTTCACGCCAACGCGTCGCCGACCATCGCTATTGGCAATGTTTTTGGTAGGCTGTGCCCAGCGTACGCGCAGGCGTTCAGTTGATGGGAATGTTCCTTGTACAAGGATGCCCCCAGAAGACCCGTCCGCGTATGCCGACGAGTCAGACGACTCGTCGTCCGCCATGTCAGCAGATGAACCCGAGCGGGAGGTAGTGCGGGTGACATGGGGTTCGGAGGCCAACTCCCAAGCACCGGGATCTTCTTCGGCGGAGGAAAGCGAGGCCATGGATGAAGAAGTGCTTGTTGTGGTTGGTGGGTATATGCGCAATTTGATGCTATTGGACAAGCATCGCGGAACAGGGATAGCAATCTAACAGACCATGATATTGCAGCACATAGAAAACGATAAACGCTACCTACCAGAAAAGGTGCCTTTGGAGGACGCAAAGCGTATGGGATCCAGAGCTCTATAGCAGCCATGAAATGCATGTTGTTCCGTTCGCTGACAGAGGCTCGTCTCATCTGAGTGGCAGAAAAGGTCGAAACACGCAATGCACTGTCCCCGCTATTAAAGCGGGGAGGAAACTCCTTTGGAAGAATATAGGAGATGTTGTATCCGCTGACAATGATATGACCGGTGTACTTTTCATCCAGTGGGGGTGTATTGGGGGTGATAGAGGATGTGGTTGAAGAGGAGGTGCGACTTGAGTGCATTGTGGATGAGGCGGAGGTTGATACACCGAATACGGAGAGATACGACTTTTGTGAGAGAGCGGGTAGGTGAAGAGCGCGGGCTGCACTGCCAAGGAGTCCACAGGAGGTGGGAGAAAAGTTGTATGGGGTGGAATGGATGTCAAGAGGATGGACTTGAGCCGAGAGCAATTTCAAGTTTTCCTCTGAAGTGTATGATCAGAGAATTTAAAGCTTGGACAGGAAATGCCTGAGATGGTCGTACCTGGAAATAGTGGGATGGTTGAGCCTGGAGAAACGCTATCCATCGGGACGGAGAGCTGCGGGAGAGTAAGAGAAAACGAAGCGGTGCAAAATAGAATGGTCATACTTTGAGATATATTCTGATAGTGGCACCATCGTCACCTTGTTTTGCCTTTCCCTCGAGGGCAAGGCGAGTTACAACGTTGAGTTTTTGTTGTGGGGTAGAGGTGAACTGCGATGAGCCAGCGACAGAGAGTGGAGGACTGGCAGCGCGTTTGTGACGCGACTGCGGGGGAGTGTGCATCATGATGGGATGTTCCGTGATTTGAAGACGGGTCAACGAAGTTGCGTGAAAATACAATCAGATATGGGAGGAGGACAAGAAAGCCGAGGATGCGAGACGACGACACGGGAACGCTTTTCCAGGCGACACTTGGCGCTTCGGGGACGTTGTGGACAAAAAGCGGGTCAGTTATTGCGAGGGACGCGTCTCTGGGTGGCTGACGCGTGAGAGACAGCCGTGACTGGTCGTGACCGAGAATGACTGTGTGGGTACTCGGACTACTGAGCGCGGTGGTACGTTAAGTAGTCTTCGTATGCTTCGTCCCGCTTTTCCCCGTCTTGCAGCGCGTCTCTCGTCTCCTTCATTGAAACACCCCATCCAAAACCATCGTAATCTTGCCATGGCTACTTCAGATTGGAAAATAATCCCACAACATGACTCAATTCCGCGGTACTCTGTCTTCACAGAGCCCATAGAGAAATCCCAGTTAGATCAGAGGCATTATCGAGTCATACGCCTTGATAATGGTATCATTGCCATGTTGGTACACGACCCGCACACAGAAAATGCTGCGGCTAGTCTCGATGTTGCCGTCGGCCACCTCTCTGACCCCGTCAGTAACATTATACTCAACTTCTGCCCCGCTTCACTCTCTAGACGCATGCTCATAACTCTGCCTTATCTAGGTCGACATGCCAGGTTTGGCTCACTTCTGCGAGCACTTGTTATTCATGGTATGCAGAGCGATCGTTGCTGTGATGTGTCCCCTCTAAGACCATACTAGGGCACACAACAATTTCCTAAAGAGAATGAATATTCCGAGGTATGTCAGTTTTTTCCTAAACATTTCCCATAGGTACTATAAAGCCTCCGGTGTCCAGTATCTATCCAAGAATAATGGCGCTTCAAACGCGTACACTTCGTCATCGAATACCAACTATCACTTCCACGTGTCTCCTACTGCCCTTTCGGGTGCTATCGAGAGATTTGCGGGCTTCTTCCATAGCCCCCTCTTTGCACCATCCTGTACCACTCGGGAGCTCAATGCTGTCGACTCAGAACACAAGAAAAACCACCAGGCAGACCCTTGGCGAATCTTCCAGCTCAACAAGACTCTAACAAAGCACGGCCACCCTTGGAACAAATTCGGCACCGGAAATCGAGACACACTCAGTGCAGCGGGGAGGGAAGCGAAAGCAAAGGGAAAATTACTTAATGGCAAATTAAATGGACACACTGACGTAACTGGCCTCACGGTGTTTTCCCCGGTATCGTCGAGGGTGCCTTCGCCGACTCCATCCTCTGGCTCGGCCTCAAGCGAAACTGAACCAGATGGAGGTACAGTGGGTCGTGAAACCCGTCGTAGGTTGGTCGAGTGGTGGAGTAAAGAATACTGTGCAAGTCGGATGAATATCTGTGTGATTGGTAGAGGTACGTCGAAATTAATGCCTGGTCTGCTTTTTGGTGTCAATCTCAGTCAACAGAATCACTGGATGAACTGTCCGATATGGTTTCTCGGCACTTTTCGCCCGTCCTAAAGCATCGCCAAGACCTGCCCCCGATCATTAACGACCATCCGTTTGGGCCCAATGAGATGGGTGTGAGTTCGTCAAACATTGCACTTGAGTTTTAATAGAGCTCATTCCTTTCTAGACGCTTGTGCGCGTCCAGACAATTATGTCTTTCCATGCAGTCGAGCTGTCTTTCCCTCTCGCCTGGCCGCCATCACTCTGGAAGTACAAACCGGGCCATTTCCTGTCCCACTTTCTCGGACATGAAGGCCCTGGGTCTTTGCATTCCTATCTCACAAGTAAAGGATGGATCACATCCTTGAATGCAGCTCCCCAGACTCTCGGACGTAGTTTCGCAATGTTCAAAATAACCATACTTCTGACAAGAGAAGGTTTCGGTATGCCCTTATTCGTCTTTGCAACAGGCAACCGGTACTTATGGCGTTCCATAGACGACTATCGTTCTGTTGTGCTTGCTACGTTCAAATATCTCTCGCTCTTACGATCCTCTGAGATTGCCCCCTGGTACCAATCCGAGGTGGCGACGATATCAAAAACACAGTTCGAGTTCGCAGAAAAGCGTGCAGCGGCACCGTATGCGGTTTCTATCGCCGAAAGAATGTCGTGGCCAATCCCTACCGAGAAAGCCCTTTCCGCTCCTGTGCTTATCTCTGATTGGGAAGACGAGGCAGGTTTGCGGGAGGTGCGAGACGCGCTAAAAGAGATCCGGATAGACTCAGGTCGTGTGGTATTGATGGCCAAGAAAGAAGAACACGAACGTGTTTCGGGAGAACTGCAGTGGCAGAGTGAAAAATGGTATGGTACGGGTTACACCGTCGAGCGATGGGATAGCGAATTTTCGGCTCAGGTATGTGCGCCAGCATTCTGATAATGATGAGTCGGCTAATACGTTATGTATTATGACCAGGCACATGGTCCTAATGATATCCAAGAACTCCGGCTTCCCAACAAGAATGAATTCATACCAACTAACCTTGACGTTGAGAAACGCGAGGTCTCCGAGGTACGGTCCACTCCATGTGGGATGATTTGTTGCTGATGTTACATCAAAAGCCTCAAAGGCGACCGCATCTCATCCACGAAACTGAGATATCACAAGTTTGGCACAAGAAAGATGACCAATTCTGGCTCCCGAAGGCAAGTGTGGCCATCGAAATCCGCAGGTAACCCCAATATATTTCAAGCAATATCAGGTAACCATTGATTATCTTATTTCAGTCCGATCGCAAATGATACCCCGCGTGCTGGCGTGTTAACACGGTGGGAGGCGGTTTGTATATCCCCGTGATGTGGTCTTAAACTATATGCAGCATTTTCTCAGATCTCGTCAACGACTCGCTTACAGAATATACGTATGATGCAGATTTAGCTGGCCTTGCATATAACTTGGGTGCACACGATCTCGGTGTTGTAATATCTCTTAAAGGATATAATGATAAGTTGCCCGACCTTACCCGGCGTATCGTCGAGGCTGTCAGGAATCTGCAAGTACGTCAAGACAAGCTGGAAGTCATGAAAGAGAAAGTAAGTGGGATCTTCCTACGTTGTTATGTCTGCCAGGCTAATATGTCGGATTTAGCTCAAGCGTGAGTGGGAAAACTTTTTCATGTCGCAAAGCTACCAGCTTTCGGACCATTACGCGCGACACATCCTCACGCACGGTGCATGGTCGGTCGAGGAGCAGCTACAAGAAGTACCTGGTGGGTCTGTTTCATGTTAACAGCGAAGCCCAGCCCATGAACTGTTATGAACTATTAGGTATCACTACGGAGGAAGTGAAGTCTCACACCGCTCGGCTCCTCGCGAACGTCAACATTCGGATGCTTGCGCTGGGCAACTTGTATAAAGATGTATGCGCTCGTTACATGATATCATTTCATGTCAATTAAAGAACCTCATCTAGCAAGCCATCGCACTGTCAAAGGATGTCGAGCACATCCTTCGTTCGAAGCCCCTGTTGTCAATACCCACAGATATTTCCCTTATCCTCCCTGAAGGTATGACTTCTGCTTACCTTCATGGATCTGTTTGACGTCAAGGTAGGGTGCAACTACGCATGGACTGCCCCGGTACCAAACCCGAATGAACCAAACTCGGCGCTGTCATACTACCTTCACCTCGGTCAATTGACGGATCCGCGGCAGCGGGTAGTCGGTTCACTTCTCGTACAAATAATGTCAGAACCTGCATTTAATGCTCTCCGAACCAAAGAGCAGTTAGGATACATCGTGTCATGTTCACGTTGGAACCTTCCTGGAGACTCGCAATTTGGTCTTCGGATCCTCGTCCAGAGCGAGCGCGGATCTGGTTACCTCGAAGAACGTGTAGAGGCATTCCTAGACAGCATGGATCAAAAAATTCGGGAGATGGGCTCTGGGGAATTCCACGACTTCAAAAGTGGTTTGCAACAGAAATGGAAAGAGCCCCCGAAGAACCTAGCGGAGGAGGCGTCACGATACTGGTCACAAATTGATTCGGGATTCCTTGACTTCCTGCGAGGTAAGTGCGAGCACGCATGCTGTCTACACGCGTATGACACTCCTATCCTTCAATTTATAGGTTGTGACGATGCCGATTTACTTGAGAAAGTGGGGAAACAGGAGGTTTTAGATTTGTTCCGGAACCGCGCTCATCCCCAGGCGAAGAAGCGGGCAAAGCTTTCTATCCATCTGCAGTCGCAAAAGCCGCGGGCCCCTCGGGTCAGCACTGAAGCCATGAAAGCCTTCGAAAGCCGCCTCCTGGGAGCCAACATTATCGTCGACGTCACAGCCGTTAGGGAGGAATTTGACGAAGCGAACCCTACTGCAACAGATTTCGTTAACGCATGGCGGGAGGTTTTGACAGAAGATAGGGCACCCGATGCAGGTGCTCGGGGCCTGATTGAGCAGATCCCTGCATTGATAGAGCAGTATCCCGTGCCGGGTGAAGACGCTGATGGATTACCCGTCGGTGTGACGCGCATTGAAGAACTGAAGGTCTTCAAAGCAGCATTGCAGATCTCGGACCCACCCAGGCCTCTGGTTAACTGGAACGATCTGCCGACGCCTAATCTCTAGTTGATGGTGATTGGATCAACAACATTGCGTATTCTTGTTACTTCTGAGATAAATATAGATGAGCAAGTTCCGTGCGCAGATCATGTATAAGTACAGATGTTTGGAGAAACTTGGATACGGTGCAATTTGGTAGTTGGCAATTTATTTTGACCACACTAGATCAACGGCCCCTTGATCACGCGCTGAGCCACATAATGTGCCCAACTCGACAGCCGAACGCGGATGTCGACTTTGGAAGGGGAGAGCTCCTACCAAAGGAAATACCAACGATGGGAGATGGCGAGCAAATTGGTGAGACTTGCATCCTCTCGTGGAGGGCCGCCTCGACCAGGTATGTCGATCTTTTCGTGGACATTTTTGAACGACAGGCCTCGTCTCTTCCCATCTTCAAAGCAATTCTTCGGTATTCATATGCTGTATAAAATTCTCGGATATACATAATTCGAAAATGAGTCTGACTCTGTAGTTTCACCTCAGTACTCAGTTGCCAGTGGAATGTAAGTACAGTTGGTGCCTTGAATGACGTTTTAGCACTGACATTGTATTAATTTGCATACACATTCAACTGTTGCGGGAGGTCGATGTACCACGGCCCACAGACCAACGCACCCTGATTTTGTCCGTATTTTCGGATTAGCATTTTACAACAATTTCGTTGGTCAGCCTAGCTCACGTCATTCTCTTCGCCGAAACGGACGTCTAAATAGCTTAAGACGATAACAGAGTAACTCGAGGTTAGTTCTCAGTGTTTTTGTCGTCGTGACGAGCTGGGTGCATTTCCGTGTTGGTTACTATCACACTCTTGTGTCGAGCGTTCCAGGCACGGAATCTTAGTGTGCAACCGCCTCCCCAAGCACCCAGAACGCACATTGTCCATTTCAGTACGGTCCTGCACTTAGAAGATATGGTTAATACTGATGCTCAAATCCACGCTTCGCTCTATGATGTCGAACTGAATGCTCGGGAGCCGAATGTCGGGGACTAAGGACTCCTTGTAACATAAGTTTGCGATATACAGTGAGAGTATTCACATTCGGTTCTCACCGTCTTCCTCCAATTTAAGGAAACTGGTTCTATTTCTCAAGGCTGGTCAAAACTGACTGAGTAGGGAATCTAGTAACAGAGACCAAGCCCGGGCACCGTCGCGGGTCAATATTTCAATACGAATAGGGCTGGTGTTTTTGTAGAGTCCGCACGGCCGGCGCCGCCACTCACAAACCCTGAGCTATCCCGTTCAATTTCGTTATCTGCTGGCGAACGCTGCCTAATTGTCAGTGATCTCCAGCCCCATCGAGTTAACTAACCTGAACTAGGGAGTGAGTCTGTCGCTAATGCATGTAACGATTTATGATGACGCGATGACAAGAATCATGTTGGGGGTGAGCCGTTGTAGTTCGTATATAGTTGTTGATCTCACCCTATCCCACCCCCTTTCACATGACATTCACCGCTTCCGAGTGAATAAACACAGGAAGATGTGTAGCTATAGACCCTAAGTACACGGTAGTCAGTCAAGATGTCACCTTCGTAACTTTTTCCCCTGTGATTACATCCACTTGAGATACAGCCTATAAAAGTGTGTTTCGAAGAGGGTGTTTCCCATATCCACGTTGCGTACACGTAACGGTCCCGCTCGGCTGGGGGACGCTATTATCACGTAGGGTAGGGAACCTCCTTGCAAGTTGGGTATTCGCCGATTTGTAGGGTTTGCCCTGAACCGATGGTCCTTCTCACCGATCGACCCGGAATCATGAGGAGTACGTGGGCTAATGGTTGAACTTAGCCACTGGCACTGATGCTCATTCAGGTCTAGTTGTCGTGACCACTTTCCACGCCCTATCTATCTCGCTAACGTGTTTTCGGCTGTGGTATCGAACATGGAAGTCTCAATTATGGTGGGAGGACTGTTGGGCTGGGATAGCCCTGGTAGCCGAGACGGTCAGCCTGGTATGTTCGTACATGTACTGTACACAGAGACGTGACTCATTGTTAGATCTCTGTATGGTTTATACTGAACCCGACTGGTATGTCCTGAGAGGGAACACTCAACACAGCCGAATCTATGATAACTTTGGGTGACGCAGGGCGCATAATCGCGTACTGGCATCTGATTGTTGCATTCACAGTCTGTTTGTGGTGCGTGGATCACCCTCTTTTCACGGATGAACTCATGTCGACGTAGCCCTCAGGTCGGCGCGATTAAGTATCGTATGTTCGATCGTCCGTCTCGCGCCCAGAGGTTGGAAACTGCGAAAGATGGCGATCGTCTCAGCTGCGGTGTTCATCATCATGTTTTTGTCGCTGCTCTTTCAAAAGATATACTCTTGTGCACACGACACATGGTGGTATAGTCTTGAGCCGATTAATTGTCCCCTGCGGACTGCCATCAGTGCCTCGCAGTTATCTAGTAAGTTCTCCACGCAACATGCCCAAATCTTGAAAGTGGGCTGACTTCAATCTTGAAGCCGATGCGACCTCCGATATTCTCCTTGTGATATTGCCTCTACAGCTTGTTCGAGAAGGCAGTGTACCTCGAGATCAGCGCATCATATTACTATCCGTGTTCTCGAGCAGCATTCTGATCTCTCTGATCAGTGTCGTACACTTCGTCTTCATGATCGAACCTGACACATACTTTCAGCTGATCACGGCTCAAGTCGAAGTATGTCCTATCGACCTTCCATGGACTGTTCACTTAGTACATGCATTAGATCGCACTGTCAGTCATTGTTTGCGATTCGTTGGTCGTTGTCACTTGTATCTACAAGTTCTTGCGCCGGAAGGAACTGGATTTTGCTCCGGGATCCACCAACCTCACGTCGCCCACTGTGTGTTTTACGACTATGGTCGATATGATTGGGTTGGGAAGTCGAGAGGAGTGGTCGTCCGCAGAGAGTGACGGTAAATCCGTCCCCCAGATTAATGTTATCAGGGGACAGCTCCATACTGTGCCGGAAGCACAACAGTCTTAGTTGGAGTGTCGTGTAACAATTTGTAATATGTATTGCTTCGAGTGTAAAGATATTTCCCGAGTGGACGATTGCATAAGTTGAATCAACCAAAGCAGAATGCGCGGGGCAGCAAGAGCTTATCAGCGAATGGACTTAGCCCATGATGACTAGTCCTTGACCACACACGGGACCGCCTCGGATTTGAGAACCACGAGTATATTGATTACAGCTGCCATCGGGAACCTTACCCAACAGTCATGCCAATCAGGGTCAGGATATCAGACAACCAATAATGTGATCTTGGGCGCGAAGAACTATAACCTGCAGAGCGATGCGAAGACACTGCGTAGAGTTTTAACACGCCACCGACTTGCCAGCACGTACCAGGTGGCCGCAGATAATCCTACATTCTACCATCCCACAAAAATATTCAAATAAATGCGCTGCTACTGGGTCAGGCATATCTTCAATCAATACAATCATGTTTGTTCCTGTGGGATCGAGCAAGGTCGCAAGACAGTAGCAAGATTCGTTCGGAAGCGGGTCGAAGATTATAGGATCAAGCAGCAGAAAATGCCGAAGGACCACTTGCAAATGCGTCATCGAGACTCGAGAATAATGTTTAATCCGAGTTCAATACGGAAATAGCTATCCGTTGCTATAAGCAAGCTCAGTCTGGAGTTGAAGTGTAAGAGATAAATGGCAATCACAATTTAATTCCCTACCGCGGAGGAAACAACTACATCCATGCCTTTCAACAAAACACGTGGGTGATGGGAGAGAGTTGTTGGTTCGAAAAGAAATCGAGTATAAGAGAATGAGACCAGGGAATATGAGTGCAGTGGACAACAATGACAAAACAACGGAACATGCGCTGACTACATTATGGGCTGGATGCTGAGCACGATGGCATTACTTCTTCCTGGGGTTAACCCTGGAAACAGCAGGTTGGGGTTGTGCGGGTGGCACGTAGTTTTTGGGGCGACGGAAAAGGAGGACATGGGGTTCTGGGGCTGTGATTCGAAATGAGAATCCTGAGAGCGGAGGAGGAGACAGGTCAGACCGTGAACTTCATAATGTTGCCATCCTAGGCTTTGAGTGATACCGATACCCCTCCACTCTGCTTCTGTGAGGAGGCGAAGGGTGCCTTCCTTCTCATCGAAGAGCTCCTTTGGTATCAGCTTCAAAAGAGGTTTTGGTAAGATGACGTGGCGGTATTCATAATGATCGTCTGAGTATCTGTCGGAATAGTGTATTCTGTGGGCTGTCATCAAACCTCCGGTGTGGCATAACCGGGGATGACTTACTTCTCAATGTACTCCTCAAACTTGTTGTTGGCCGTGCGATCTGCCATATTTCCGGATCGCGGATATATGCGGGGATGCTGGATCTTTGACTGGAACTTTGCTTGTTGACCGGGACCGTCAGCACTTCGGACAATTCGCTGCCAGTGAACGCGCGCGATTGAATCAAGTGACCCACCGTGACTGCGCGTCCGTGACAACAACTGTCACACTGCTCTGTGTGGGTTTAGGGGTGTTGCCGGTGGAATCTGACGCGTTTTGTTCTCAACCATCATGGATCACAACAATTGGACTTTTGGGAATCAGGTCCTAAGGCAGAACAACGGTTTTCGGCGCCATGACGATGGATCCAATGTAGAGCGATGCTCATCTCCAACTCCAGAATCCCCCGATTTTTGGAACAATACTGGTGAGTATATGCACCTTGCCTGTATTGTATCTTGGTATATGCTGCCTCAGACTCCTCTCCGTATCCGCTAGAATATCAGGGAGCGAGTTATGCCTACTCTCCGTTACCTCCTGTGAGGCTTTACAGCGACGGACATAATTGCAGTGAAGCACAATTTTTCGGCTTTCCTGCTCGGCAATTCGGTCATGACCCGTCGCGTGGGGGGCGTGGTGAGTCTTTGTTCTGTTTCCACGTGCGTTCCTTACCTCCGACCCCACTGTCCTCAGAGTTTTCCAACTATAATATACGTTCGGATCGTTCGGAGATGCCGGACATGCATCGCCAGATGAGCTTCGATCAGTCTTCTTCTCGGTTATCCCGAGTAACCTACCCAGACGAGCGTACTCCTGAGTACCGTGTTGCCTCCAGTGGTGAGAATACTACACGAAATGGATTTGGGTGGAGACTACGCCCCGTTTCCGAATTGCGTGCGTCAACAAGGATGTATTGTTCATTTCTCATTAAATGTCGATCCCAGCTGACAGGTTCCGTGGGGTATTCAAATTCGGAGTATTCAATGCGATACAATCAGCGTGTTTTGATCAGGTTCGAATCTGTTTACATGGACGAGATGAAATATCATTACTTTGCGTAGGTCCTACATTCGGAGGAAAATCTGGTAATTATACCCCTAAATAATCAGGTTTTGTCATTGAAAAGTTCCCAGGTTATCAGTGGTCGGTTCCGCAACTTGTGCATTGTCTATAATTCTTTGACCCCTCTTAGCGCCTACTGGAAGTGGAAAGACTGTTCTTTTCGAGCTGAGCATGATTCGAATGCTGACACAAACCGCAAATGATGCAAGACCTGCCAAGTGTGTTTATGTTGCCCCAACAAAGGTCAGGCTTTCTTTCTGGACTTCAAATATGAGCTCATCGAAAAATTTCAGGCATTATGCACCGAGAAGCATAACGAATGGACCACAAAGTTCGGAGGACTTGGTATTAAATGTAGGCACCTTGCGAGTGGCAAGTCTATATTCGTGACCAACCTCTATCTCCGCTAGGCTGCGAATTAACTGGTGATACTCTTCTATTAGGAAGAGGAATTTGGGGAGATGCTAAAAGTTCACACATAATGTGCGTATCAGGCAAGTCCTGCTGATGAATTGATTGACATATCACCTTCACAGCGTAACAACAGTGAGGATGATATGCCGCTTTTGTTTCTGGGTGTAGGTTTATATCATTTTAGGCTGAAAAGTGGGACAGCTTGACGCGAAATTGGTGTGTTCCCCCCACTCTTAGAGCAAGTTTTGCGATGACCGTTTGGACAGGGCTGACCATTCTGGGATACTATCTCAGGTCAAGTTATTCCTTGTGGACGAAGTACGTCAATTACATTTCCTAAGGGAAGTATACAGATCGTTCATGCCATATTCAGGTCCACGTCCTGAATGAATCACGAGGAAGCACTCTGGAAGTCATAATTTCCCGAATGAAAGCACGTGGATCCGGCACCCGATTTCTTCTTATTTCCGCTACTGTTCCGAATGTAGAGGATGTTGCGTGCTGGATTGGGAGCAGCGAAGGCAGTGACCAGCCTGCTAGAATATTCCAGGTTGATTTACCTCTCCGTATGCTTTAGTTTTCTGACAAGTATTTGCAGTTCGGTGAAGAATTCCGGCCCTGCAAGCTTACGAAATTTGTCTATGGTGTGGCAAAGCCCAAAGGACAGAATGATTTTGCGTATGCCCGTACCCTTGACTTGCGCCTGTTCTCTGTGATACAGCAGCACTCAACCAACAAGCCGATTCTTATCTTCTGCCCCACTAGGAGAGGTATCGAGAGTCCATGACCTTTGACGTAGAGAGCTTACTAGTTTAATGCCATACACAGGTACGCTGGATACCGCCAAACAGTTAGCAAAGGAGTATGAACAGGCCATGAAGAGGAAACAGAATCTACCGTGGCCGCCTCCTACACGGTATGCTTTGTCCATTCCCCGTGGTTCTCTGTTCATCTCTGCTCAGAATCGATCAGAAGTTCCATGATAAGGACTTAGCTGGTGCGTCTACGTAGCTGGTGGATGCAATTGACGAACCCTGACAACGTGATAGCTCTTGCTTCGATGGGAATTGCAGTCCACCATGCCGGCTTGAATACAGACGATAGGAGAGCGGTAGAAGGGTTATATTTACGAAAAGCTCTGCGCGTCTTAGTCGCTACATCCGTATGGTATTTCCCCATCTACACTTACTGCTCTCATTGCCCCGTAGACCCTGGCGGTTGGCGTTAATTTGCGTAAGTTCGTTCTTACCAGCGATGCTAACACCTCACCATCGTGAAGCCGCCCAAATGGTTGTCATCAAGGGTGTCAAATTATACCAAAATGGAGAAATGAAAGAGTACTCGGATCTCGATATCATGCAGATGATGGGTCGGGCGGTAAGTTTACCTCTCTATTCTGTGTTCAAACTCGAGTTCTCGTCAATTTAGGGACGACCTCAATTCGGTATGTATCTTTTCTGTCTGTCTGTATTCACTGAAGCGGCGTCTTAGATGACGAAGGAATTGCGATAATCCTATGCGAACCAGAACTGGAACATAAGTATCGCACACTCGCCCAGGGAAACACCACTCTGGAGAGTAGCCTTCATCAAAACCTCGCGGAACACCTAAATTCGGAAATTGGACTGGGAACTATATCAACTGTCGAGAATGCGAAGGACTGGCTTCGGCACTCTTTTCTCTTTCGTCGTATCCAAAAAAATCCCCGTCACTATGATATCGGCAAGAACGAAAACCAGACTTGGGAAGAGAAAGTTGATGAGATTGTCATGCAAAGCATACTTAGTTTACGCGACACGCAGTTGATTGCGTACATTGAGAGGGATGGAAGGCTTTCTTCAACAGAGTATGGGGATGTTATGAGCAAGGTAAGTGCGTTCAGGCTTTGTGACGTTCTGTAATGATGCCCCCAGTTTTACATTCGGCAAACAACCGTACGTGGTCTCAATCGATTTACCCTGACTCTTGAGCCTCATTTTGTTGGAAGATGCGAGCTATACTCAACCTGCCTGTTTCAACCACCATGCGGGAAATTGTGAGAGGCTTACAAAGTGGAGTAATTTATATCCTGAAATGTCTAGCTTGAACTCGTATCCGTTTCCGAGGAGTGAGTAACATCCCTTTTATGACCATCCTATGATGATGCTCGTTGTAGGGTTTCAGACCTGAAGCTGCGTAGCGGGGAGAAGGCAGTCTGTAGCAAAGTTGCCCGTAACAAACTCGATATACTCAACTGCTTTCAGATGTATGAGAAGATTCGTCGACACAGCGATATTCGATTTCCTCCCAAGAAGATAGTTAGTACGAGCGACAAGATCCTTCTATTGATCCAAGTGAGAATCCCATTTTTGAAGCAGGGTCGCAATTCCTCAGAAAAACTGCAGGCAATTCTTGCCGGCCTTCCTCTCAACAGCCCCGAATTTAAATCTACAGAAGGTCAGCCATACCCGGAAGCCATCTCCATATTCCGCCACGCAACACGCATTGTAACAGGTGAGTAGTCACAGCATACGAGATCATTACTCACTTTGCCTCAGCTGTAGCAGAAGTTGCTATTATCAACCAGAGTGGAACACAGCTCAAACACGCACTCGAATTGCAAGTGTTGCATAGACCCTTGGTAAATACCGCACTTCTCATGGGCTGACTCGCAGAGTACGTTGTTTCAATGCAAAAGCATGGGAAGACAGGCCACTGGTCCTCAGACAGATTGAGCACATCGGCGAAAAATCGTAAGTAGTAGCGCAGATCAAGTTCACTGTAATCTAACGCCGTAACAGAGTAAAGGTAGACACTGAATGACGTATCAATGATTGGAAACTGACTGCACAAGGTACTGGCTGAGAATGGGGTTAACTCGATTCAAACACTGTTGCAGACGTCCCCGTTTCGAATTGAAGAGGTGAGGTCCCTTTCTCTAGCCGTTGTTGTCGCTGATCATCCTCAGCTTCTTAACCGGCGTCCTCCGTTTGGCTTCGAAGTTCTGGCTGCCGCAAATGAATTTCCTAGGTATCATCTAGACATTAAGGAACTCAAGTCTATCCACAGTATTGGAAACTCACCCGTGGAAGTGGTGTTTGTTGTTCAATGTGGTCTCACTTTCGGCGACTCAGTTCAAAGAGTCAAAAAGCCCAAGTGGGGTAAAACTGAGATGACGACTGTTCTGATAGTGACCTCCGATATGGTCTTTATTGACTTCCGGCGCATCGCGTGAGAAGTTCATCCCATCTCTACTGACGAAGTACTGAGTTCGTTTTTCGACACAAGTACAAAGGCACTCAGAGAGAAGAAAGAATTTACTCTCACAGCACAACTCACGAAACCAAGTCAATTAATTAACGTATACATCGCTGCTGTATTCAACCTTTTCCTTGTTTTTTTTTTCGACGCCAAGCAGCTTATGAATATGTAGGAAAAGGTCGCTGGCGTCACCGTTGTTCGGACGTTGGTACCAAACATTCCACCGGACAAGTATCCAACACTGGAAACTCGACCATTGACATCAATTGTACGTTCGCTATTACATTTGGCTATTATCGAGACATTCATGTAACCAAGGAAATGGACTTGCAAGGACTCGAGGACGTCCCTGACTTCTGGGACATTGACTTAGACGATTGTGATGAGATTCTAGATTCCCATACGTTGGATTTTGCGGAACGTCATGGTAGGTTTATCGTCTGAAGCGGACTTTCACTGATTTGTATGTATTTCCTTCGGTGTAGATGAAAATGCATCCAAAGCGCAACAGCCTCAGTTGAATCCACCTGTAAAGCAACCAGTGGAACGAGACCTGAGAAAACGCCCGGATGGGAAGTACGAGTGAGTTGGCTTTCTTTCAATTTGGTATACGATCTGATGTACATATCTTTGTCCAGGTGCAATCACGCTTGCAAAGACAAGCTCAAGTGTCGCCATTACTGGTGCGTTGTCACTGAATTATTTGATTGCTAAACTAGGTTACAGCTGCCAGGAGGGATTACTGGAGCCCCCACGTGCGACGAAGAAGAGACAACAAGTAAATGCACATAATTTCGATCCGGAACCTGTTCCACCGCCACGAAATGGCATCACAGCGGGGTCCTTACAGGATAAGCAGAAACGTCATGACGAAGCAATTCAAACTGTACCAGAAAACCGAACCAAGCCTGCAAAACGGAACCCCGTGCCCCAGCATATAGACAAGATGTATGAAAATGCCAATTTCGCGCGCAATCTCCGTCCTATCGGGCCGAACTTGGAGTTGACCAACCCTTACAAGAAGTCACGGAGCAAGAAAGCAGTACCAAATTTTGACTTGCAGTTTACGACATTGAAACGCTCACGATCGCCTGCCTCGAGGGAATCCACGTTAACAGATGACTACTGCGACGAGCTCCCGTTAATCTCTGAGGTCCGGGAGCAAGTCAACACCACATCAGAAATCGATCCTGTTGAAGTCGAGGGACGCGAAGGCCCCCCACCAAAACGGTGCAGAACAGATGTTGTTGCGGGCTTGTTGGGGCCACGCCCTTCGAGCAAAAAGGTTTATCGCATCCTGTCTGATTCTCCATACTGATGGATGTTAGGCCATTTCGCGCGAAACTTTTCGACCGTCTACCGAGGTTTCGAAGAAACGATTGTTTCTCCCTGACTCTAACGACGAAGACACAGCGGATCGCTGTGACAGCCACTTTACAAGTAGGAATCCAACGTCGTACCTTGATGAAAGCCGCTCCGATACTGCTCCTGGTCCCGCTGTCGGTCAATTTTCTGCGAACGATTGCAACACCGTTCAACCAGCCTCCAGTCAACGGTCTAGAGACGATGCGAGCACCCACCGGACCTTACTTTGCGGTGGTTTCGGCGTGACTACTCCACATAGAAGCACGCAAGGGTCCACTCCGTCTACCATAAGCAGAAACAATTCTTACGCACTTTCTCCTTCGAGGACCAGGGGCCTTATACGTCGTTCTCGGCCATATGCCCAAGACCATTCAACGACCGGGGATTCCACAATCGATCCATACGATCTCGCTTCTCATGGAAGAAAAATTCCTGACATCAGCGACATCAATCCACAGACCCCCGTCGATCCTAGTGATTTGAACGACACTCTGGATGATCCTCTTGCAGAATTTGACCGTTGGCTTGCGAGTGGAGCCGTGGAGATAATCCCAGACTGAAGTCACTACATCTTTTATTCTTTCTTTTTGGTGTGTTCGAACTTGCAGAAAGTTAAACAATCCTCTCTCTCCTTCCTGATGTTCTTCTCAAGTCTTGATCACGGAATATCGTCACCCGGTCTTTAACACGATGATGTCTTCTTTTCCCAACTGAGTGTAGAACGTCGCAGCAATCCCAGAATTTTTTGGTCTAGAGCCCCCGGCATAAATTCTCCAAGTTTAGCAGGCCCGATAGATCGTCACTACCCCGACTAAGGTATAAGTACCGTAGGTATTATCGTCAAAGTATTGGAGATGATGTCGTTTTTGGTACCAACGACGCAATGGTAGTTGAGACGATAGGATTGATATGGTGGTATTGATAAGGTAAATAGCATGCTATAACTGACTGAGGTACTGATCTATAGCATTAGTCGGAATAGCTGAGCCGCCCGTCCTTGACTTCACTTATTAATCTCCGGCCCTTCATCTGTTCCTTGGTTATCAAACACCTTCAATACTCCCCAGAATCTCTCATCCCAGCTGACGCCACTGCCTGGCCCGACAATCCTCCAAGCCTCTTCTTCTCCTCTCCACCTCAGCTCTTTATTGAGGCGCTCTGCTCTGAGCTCGACCTCGCTTGGCGGTTGGTTTTTTTCCTCTTCCTTGCTAGGCTCACGCTCACCACGCGCAAGTTGGCGTGCAGCAACTAGACGTTCAGGGAGGGTTTTGTAATACGATTTGCGGGAGGAAGTTATGTTGGATATGGGGGAGTGAGGCACAAGCACAGACTCCGAGGATAAACCGAAGTCAAGATCGCCGCCTTGTGGTAGACCTTGGGTGATCTTCAATTGCCCCCCTTCCTCACTGTCTGCTTCCCGACATTCATCGGGTTGAACACTGTAGTTGAGATCGAGCGTCGAGCTTGGACCTTGAAATTCTCGTGTTTTGTCGATGATTAGAGAGTAAGCAGCCTCGCAACCTGTTTGCGTTTTCTGGCGCTCGTTGAAGAAACCCCAGATCATGTGGGGGATAAAACGAAAGCCGACATAATTGACGCATGGAACAAGGAGGAGTGGGGGCTGGGGAGGGATGGTTGCGGGAGGCGTGGAATCTATGGATGATGAATTTATTGTGGTAGGGCTTTGATCCTTGGAAGTATTAGGTAACTTGAGGGGTGAAAAGAAATTGGCGTTATGAGAAGGGGGAAGACGGGACAGAGTTGGTATTGGTTCAGCGTTTGGGTCATCCACAATCCCAACTGGAGAGCTGTTGAATTCATCTGTTTCGTCAAAGCTTCCGTCTGACGCTAGTTCCTGTGCCAATCTCTCCTCTCTGTCCATGAGGTCTAACCCCCCACTCCAGCCTCGTTTCAGACCAGCCATGTATTCCTTGAAAGTGTGTCTTCCTATAAGGACAACGCCTCCTGCTAGTTCTCGCGCACGTCTTTGTGCTTGAGTGAGCTGGTTAGGGAGTATGGGTGGGAGCGTGGCGGATTGGTCGACCCCCACTGCGAGACGACGGTCTTTGATGACGGTGGAAGCGACGCGTTCGGCAAGGTCACCCGAGTGACGGGTAGCGACAATATCGTAGTCAATGGCAGCCGCGACTAACACAGGCTGCGATACATGAGTTGCAATATTCTGCTCGTCGGGGAAACTTGTACACACCTTGACATACTTTTTGAAGAACCTAACACCCCGTTGATGGTCCTCGTCTCCTGGCCACTTGGCACCATACACGACCACCTTGCGGGGAAGGTCTGTACTTTTCATCGGCTCGTCAGCGAGGTGCTTGACACGGTCGATGTATGACTGGCGAATTGCGCGTGCTTGGTGACGGTCGTATGCATAGTAGGAGATGAGTGAGGAAGTAAGGGTAATGAATATGCACCAGTTTCTCGAGGGAAGACGGGGTCGCGCCGATAGCCAGCCCGCTGGAATGCCCGTGTACTCGAGAGCAGCCCGAACGCCAGACTTGCGTGACGGCGCATCCATGGATGCAGAATGCATCGGGATTCGGAAACAGCTTTTTGGCACAGCCACGGAACAAATATAGACATACATGATGCTGACATAAGACCAGATATTGGAGTTGGAGGTCGACGTTCCGTTTTGTCATCCAAGCCCGATGGCTGCCCTCGCTGCGTGCGTGATTTCATTCCCCTCCTAGTCACCATCTTGACCCTTCTTGTCAGTGCACTACCACATCCAATTCACGTCTCCGCTACCCCGGACGACGAAGACCAAGTCTCTCTTTCAATCCCGTCCCAGGCAGTGGCCGTCAGAGCGGCAATTCCCCCTTACGGGAAGCGCAAAGGATGGAAACCGACATCACCGGAGGACTTTGGTGTGTTCCATTCACCCCCCGCCAACGCTCTCATCGCTTATTCAGTTGCCACAGGTGATGGTGGAGCCTACCCTGAGTGTCACGTCGCTCAGTATCCTCTCAACCTCGGAAAGAAAAAGGTCGGTCGAGTCTTCCCATCCGTGGACATTCCCATTGACCCATCTCACAGACACAAGCAGGAAATACTCTCGCCCTCCAGGTCGATTCTGAGGGCAATGTTCGATACGATGCCATCGCACACCAAGGCCAGAGAGCCGGCAAGGTTATACAATCTCAATTCAAAGACCTCGTCCCTCTTTCACACCGGAAAGACGTCACCGATGATCAACGTTCCATGGAGAGACCGTCCGAAGAGGAAGTTCAGGCCACTGCAGAACGGACCAGACAAGCTCTCGAAAAATTGGTCACCGGCAAGATCAAAGCTGCCCAGCCCAAGAACGTGCCTGGTGCAGTTGGTAAGACGACATACGTTCGCTATACTCCTGGACAACAGCAAGGTGGAGACGGAGCACTGAAACAAAGGATCATCAAGATGTCTGAAGTGGTTGAGGATCCGTTGGAGCCTCCTCGTTTCAAGCACAAGAAGATCCCTCGAGGGCCACCAAGTCCACCTCCGCCCGTCTTGCGGAGTCCACCACGAAAAGCGACAGCTGCTGAGCAGAAAGAATGGATGATCCCTCCATGTATATCAAATTGGAAGAATAACAAGGGTTTCACCATTCCACTCGACAAACGTTTGGCTGCTGATGGGAGAGGTCTCCAGGATGTTAGTCTCTCCCGTGGTTTTCTCCGTCCACAGTCGTGCTCACTATTCCTTCCCTCCCTAGGTATCCATCAACGATAACTTTGCCAAGTTTTCCGAGGCCTTGTTCGTCGCTGACAGGCATGCCCGCGAGGAAGTCCGGCAACGAGCACTCATGCAACAAAAGTTGGCACAAAAAGAAAAGGAAGCCAAAGAAGAGAACCTCCGTCTTCTTGCCCAGCGAGCACGTGAAGAACGCAGTGGCACTATTCCATCGTCGCGGCCCACTGCGGAGTCGCGTACTGCCGTTACCTCTGCGCTAGGGGGCTATGGGAGCGAGTCAGAGGCTGAGTCGTCTGCTGCTAACTCTGAAGATGAAGAGGACGAGGAAGCTGCCAAGATTAGGGATGCCATGCGCACGGAGAAACGCCGCGAACGCGAGCGGGAAATGCGGATGTCAAACATGGGCACGGAACAGCGCGCTAAGATGCTTGCTCGGCAGCAGAATCGTGACATCTCCGAGAAAATTGCCCTTGGCCTCGCGAAGCCAACGCTATCCAAGGAGAGCATGTTGGACTCCAGACTTTTCAACAGGGAACAGCTCAGTAGCACATTTGGGGATGATGAGAGCTACGGGTTATATGACCGGCCGTTGTTCCATGGGTCGACTGCAGCGGCGGCGATCTACAAGGCGCGTGGCAACATTGCTGCCGAAGGGAGCAGTGAGGAGGCGTTTGGTGGCGGGACAGAAGAGGGGATAGGAAAGGCTCTCTCCAACGACCGCTTCGGGTTGGGCCAGCCCCGTGTAGGCTTTGAAGGTGCAAGCGAACAGGAGGTAAGGGAGGGGCCCGTGCAGTTCGAGAAGGACTCGGGGGACGTGTTCGGGCTGGATAAGTTCTTGGACGAGGCAAAGGGGGGTCGGAAACGAGGACTGGACACGGAGGTAGGGAGCTCGAGGAAAAGGGTACAGCTAGAGAAAGCAGGGGACATGTGACGTCGTATTCTTGTTGTCTCATTGTCGTTTTTTTTTGTTCGTGCTAACTTTGTTGTCGACTCCGTACTGTAAATCTATTCCTTGATATGTACCAAGTTTGCCTAGTAATGGCGCGTTGGCATGGCAGCACTTTCTTGTGTTTGAGTCCCGCAGCTTGTCCTCTTCTCCCCGACGACATCCTAGTGCATTGTCGTTCATTACATTCTACTCGACCCCCGACTCCTCACGTTCCTTTACACCACACGCGCTGGATAGTACACACTAGCATTGACACGCCTCCATATCAACACCAATCACAAGGCTACTGCGATCTCAAAAGGGCTCTTGTAAAAAAAGTTCACCACCACCCTTCCTTTCTTCCCCCTCAAAATGCACGCAGGAGTGCGGCGCGTGCCCGCTGAGCGGGCTCGCCATGCAAAACGCCTGGGGTATGTTCAGGCAGGGTCGGGACCCGCCTTCCCAATACTCGCAGATACAGGCAATGGCACGACAGCGACGACCCAGACCGCTGCGACTACCACGTCCAGCCAGACCACCCCTACTACCACATCTGCAAAGCAATCCTCGAGCAGCGTCCTTCCTTCTTCCTCGCCTGCTCAATCCTCCTCTTCCGCGTCCTCTTCTGCTACCACGTCGTCGACCTCATCCGTCGCGTCCTTTGCCAGTACACAGTCACTCCCTCCCACTGCACCGTCTCCCTCCCTCTCCACTGCACCGACCACGTCGACGTCGACATTCCCGACTTCTTCTTCTACATCCACTCCGCAGACGCAGGCGGCTGCAGTGACGAACAGCGGCCTCTCTGGTGGTGCAATTGCTGGGATCATTGCTGGGGCTGTCATAGTTGGCGTAGCAATCATCGTATTCTTCGTTCGAAAGACCTATCTTCGCCGTCGAGAACGCAAGCACATCTCGTGGAACCCGGCTCCGGGTTTGGACGAACCTAACTTTTTCCCGGAGATCAACGAAAGGCCGGCCTCTTTCACCAGCGCCGCGAACACCCCACAAAGAAGTGCACCCCTATCACCTTTTGAGGCCTATGGTCAACCTATGTATTCTACCCCTGTTATGCAGGCCCCCACCATCCCCACTTACGCTGTGCCTATGCCTCCTCCGGCAACATACAACAATCCCACCCCAGTCGCTGCATACCCCATACAGCCTGCTCCTTCGACATACGCAGCCGCAGGCACAGGCATTTCCTCTACCTTACCCTCCGTACGTGCACAACATGCGCCGGTGGAGGCAACAGTCAAGTGTGCATTTGTGCCCACTCTTCCGGATGAGCTTTCCATCACGACAGGCGAACGCATCTTCATCGTCGAACAGTATGATGATGGCTGGGACTTATGCGCGAATGGAAGGGGTGAACGGGGAATGGTCCCCCGTGAATGCTTAGAGCGCGCCCCCTCCGGTCAGCCCGACATCGGTTGGAGGAACGTGAACAGGATAAGCAGTTTGAATCCTGATGGAATGAGGTTTTAGTTGTTATCGGCCTAGACTTCAAATAGGTGCGGAAATATCTGAAACTGCCAAATCGTTGCCTGACCCACCATTAAGATATCACCCTATTTATCATGATACCCATCTTTGCCTGCGGCATATGTCATCGTTCTACAACCCCAAGTTCATCCTCAAATTCCGCCATCATTTTTATTGGACGGAGTGAGGCTTGTAACCCTCTCAATGCCGTTTACGTAGGTGTCTCAGTTGTAGCTTGGTTATTTCTTAACGGACAATTGAGTTGTATCGCAACCTCGGTAGCATCATGTACTGTCTATTGGCTTGTATGTGAGCAGACCACTCCTCATGTGACACTTGCAGCTTGCTGTGTGATGCTCATTGACAGTAATTTGTACGATCAATGCTGAACAAGCTAGGAAATGACAACTTATTGCTCGTCATCATGATATTCTGGAGCACTAGTAGAGGTCATGACTCTTCCCCCAGCGTCAGTCTGGCGGAGACTACGCGCGACACGCTTAGGATAGGATAGGAGTAGAACCGTATTGCAGGTCAAACACTAAATTATCTGTATCGAAGGAATTTCAATGGTTCGGTCGCGGCAGTCGCGCTCACGATCTCGGATTGTCTTCCTTGCATTCAGCCTAAGGGATGCGTCAGACGGATGGACCTCGCCTGAGGGAAAATACCTTACATTGAAAGCATCGAGTTAACATACGCTGAGTGAATTGCTTTTGTGGGAACTGTGCTCCGCGAACATCAAGGGAAGACGTACATCGACTCAAGACTATCCCGGTTATTTCGACCCAATATTTGTCCCCTTGGAGGGCATACTTTTCTTGTGTCAGAACAGCGCACGACGCAAGTTATTGATTAATACTTACGAGGATAACCGTCGTTAGAGACACCATGCTGAAAAGATTTCTGATCAGTTAATCTGTCCATCGCACAGCCAGGTTTTTACCAAGTGAGAAGCCCACAATTGATAGTTACTCTCCTGAGCTGTTGAATGAGTTCCGCCCGCGTCCTGTCCAGTGAGCTCAACGCCTATGTAGTAAACAATATAAGATATATTTCGCACAGTTTCTGCTCAGACCGTCCAGCGCGGAGGAAGTAGACAACACTGCTAGTTATGATCACATCGCAGACTGTACTCAGAGCTGATGAGCATGCAACAAGCTATTGAGATGAGGATAATTAGAACATCACCCAAGGAGCAGGAGCAGCACCGACCGGGGTGGAGAAAATGTATTGGATAGTCTGTCGCTGAAACCTGTGAGGGTCTAACTCAGTATGATGTGGTTACATGCAAGAGAATCCCTGTACGTGAAAATGGCGCAGACTAGGTTATAAGGAATGTCACCATCATGGCGAAGCATGAACGAACACCCGACAAACCTAGGCCAACAACTTGGACATGGTGAGCGACCATCGTATAGTGCCTGGAAACACCAAAGACACTCACCAAAATCCGCAATTGCTGTGGTTACCTGCTTCTGATGAGATGTATTTCCGAAAGATGACGGTAACCATACCACTAGACTAGTAATTAACTTGTATTTCCCGCTCACTGCGAAACCATATACTCAAGGTGACTTCAAAATCATAAACGAACTTACTGATCCATACTCGCTGTGCATAGAAGCTGCCCAGTAACATCAGATAAATAACTGTTGCCAAAGTGAGGCTAGTCACCATTGAACGATAAATGTAATGATGTACTTGTGAAGGAACTAGAACTCAGTTGACCTTCCAACTCTGGTCAGAGCAAGCCTTACGTTCATGAATACTGCCAGCTTTCAGTGCCAAGCAGGAGCTGAGATTAATAGGGCCATTCGACTAATTGACAAACTCACTTGAAAACCCCTGTATCACAAGTGAATCCTGCAGCCTCGTTGATTTGTACAGATTACTCACACGGGTAATCGGGTTGAGCATTCTGATGAGATATCACGACGGCAGGTAACTAATATTTCCCAATACAACTGCACGCATCCATAAACATGGATGGTATCCAAGGCTCTAGGCGTGGGGGATAAACGGTTTTGTTGACATTTTGATAGATGGCTACGCACAGCGTGATCATTACCTTTGGCGTCTGAAGATTAGATTGATGAACTATTGGCACATGTCTACTATGCTCACCGCCATCTTTATGTGTGTATGATCATCTGGGAAATAGTAGGAATAGAACAACGACTGGCCAAGCCCTGAACCGTACATGCTAGCAAAGCCGTTCGTAGCGGTCAAAATGGGTGAAGAGTGACTAAAGCCTTACCATACGGACAGCATAAGTCCTATGGCGTGTTGATTATCGGCATCATCAACAAGTTGGTAGAAAACTCACCAATAAATCCCGGGCCCCAGGACTCGCTGATAGCGGTGAGCTTTAGTTCCTCCGCCATGGAAGCGCTCAAAATTTGAAAGCTCAAGGCAGTGGTGGCGAAGGCGACGTGAACCTGGCATCTGATGAGCACCGTTTATATCTTAAATAACCTCAACTCACACACCTTCCCAGACAAGCACCAAAACAGACAATGTACGGCACATGTACATCACTCGGCGACAGAACCTAGACTGACTGACGGTGACCTGCCTACTAAAGATCGATCCTGTCAAACTTGCAAATGCATAAGTTTTAGTACATACCGTAAATTTCCTCAGCATCGTGATGGTGATCTTGGGCGGCGTGAATATCCCCAGGTGCGCGGCGAATGAAATCGCCATCATGGCTCTTCAACCAAACTCCGAGTGCGGGAAGCTGATGTAGCTCTGTTACGTAGATCTTTGAAGGTGGCGTTTCGTCCATGTACTAAGCCCCCTTCTAATCTGCAAAGACGGTATGTAACGTTATCGCTTGATGACACTGGCATGGGCCGTTTGAGAGCTGTGATTGGAGGACAGCTAGCAAGAAAGGAAAGAAACACGTCGACTATACCCAAAACCAGCACAGTTCCTGAATTAGTCCACTCACCACTGTCGACTCACGTAGCTGGAAACCTGCCGTGGCCGACGGCGGGAAACACTGAGACAAGCGGGCGAACAGAACTGGACCACGCTCTGTATGGGCGACTACGACGTACGGGTACAAGAAAGACTTCCTATCTCTGGCGGGGATATGTATCGTACACGTGACTGGTAAGCTAGTGGGCACTGGGCTTACAGTAGCTTCTTCGTGCACTTCTACTAGTTCTCTTCCCTTCCGCCCATCACAACCCAAGGGACGACCAAGGACTCGGTTTCAGCGGGACGTAATACAGACCCCTCTTGTCAAGGGCCCTTAAAGACTCCGAACCTTGGGAGCCGCATCGCTGCAAGGGTAACACACAGAATATCATAGTCACAGGCGGGGGGAAATAAAAGTACAAGGTATAATACACAGTATCCTGCCCCGGTGTATGGAAACTACACAACTAACCGGTAGGCAATTTAGAGGCTGTACAATTTCATGAAACACAATCCTGGGTCTTTACGTCGAGTCAATGCTTCGTGCCATTGCTCTCAATCGTGTCTTCATTCTGCTTGGATTTGTGGCGGATTACAACATAAGCGTCGCTTGCTACTCCCCCTTCGACGGCTTCGATATTGCCGGGGATGACGCCGGCACGCTCAGGTTTACTTCTTTTTCTGAAGTGTATACTGAGTACGACGGGAAGAAATGTAATGGACATGGGGAAACGTCACCTCTCTGCACGAATTAGGTCGAGATCATGAGAAAGGAGACCATGTCCGGCAACAGGCCCCCAGTACGACGTTCCCGCCAACGATCCAATGATGCAGGTGCCAACGAGAATAGACAAGTAGAAGCGGTATTGGGAATACCATTTCGGTGCTAATAGAGTAAGTAAGTTCTGGGCGACGAGATGGATGTCAAACCGAAAAGGCTCACTCCAGCCGGCCGCAGTAGCCTTGTTGTCGGCATACCAGAGCGCGGTGAAACCGAGCCATTGGCACAGGAGAGCAGAGGTGGGCTGAAGCGTGATGGTAGACCAAGCAACGACGGCGGGAGATACACCCAAAAGCAAGCGGGGATAGCCCTTGAAACCACCGACACCGGCAAACTCCATGCCCCAGTGGAGGGCACCTGCCACGGGATGAGTTCTAAGTGAGTGAACCGGGACGGGGAAGGGACGCACCGAGGAAGGAGAGCAACACAGCGCCGTAGGTGACTTGGAAGTTGAGTGCTTGATCCAGGATTGTGAGAGCGACACCCGGATCGATGTTTGTGAGCGTGCCCGCGGCAGCCAGGCCAGCCTGGTGGGAGAGATAGACGGTAGTTCCTGCGGATGCGATATAGGGCAAGCCACCAGCGAGACCCATGGCGAGGTATGGGGTGGGCACTGTTGTGGCGACTGCCGTGGTGATTCCGATCTAGCGATGGCGAATAAGTAATGTGCGAGGGAGTAGTACGTTAGTAGAGGACAGTTGGACACTCACGAAGGAATCCTTTGTGGGCTTGACACTATCGACGGTGAACACGCCGCCAGCGATAGAGCGGGCCCAGTCTGTAAGGGAGTTCCCAACTTCCTCTTTGACATTCAGCCGGGCGTGCTCAATAGTCTGGCTGCCTGGTCTCCCAGAGACCGAGCTCGCGGCGAAGCGGGCATGGAGGGACAGGGCAGGCCGATGGGACAGGTGCTGGAATCCGAGGCGCGAGCTGCGCAGGGCGGGAGCGATGGCAACGGATCGAAGCGGGCGGGAAAGGGCACTCATGCGGGGCACGGTGACAATGGTATTGAACTTGCACGAAGAGTGTACTTATGCCCCTATATTTGCATTGTATGAAACCACGTGACCTACCAGTGGCCGCCGAGAAACTCGCGCTGACTTACCGCGCTCAATAGTGTAGTCAGCTCGCCTCCCACAGACCCTGAATTTGGGACATTCATGGGCATTAAGCTACGCTCTGACCTACTCATTACAGCTTGATGAACGACGTATCGATCCCATGAGAAAAGTCCCATATACAGATCCTCTATCGCAAGTCGAACAGGCTGCCGTCAGTACTGCAAGCCTTTGCCAAGTCGACCACGCCCTCACCTGATCTTCTCCACACGACACGATCTACAAAGCGGCCCAATCAGTCGCAGGATCTATCATCATATCTCTTCTTCCTCACCTTCGTGCTATCCTGTGCCACACAAAAGATCCGTCCCGTGTGTCCACTGGTCAGGTCAGCTACTAACGCCCCTGTTGTTCTGTCCCACACCTACCCCGCTCACGTCAGTCCATTCCAACACGAACTCTTTTCTGGTCCGCACCTTGACTGTGCAATCATAGCTACCACTCACAGCAAACTCGTCCCCCACCGCCACGCTTCGCACTGGGTGCGAGTGCCTCTCGGGCCCACGAACGGCCCCCGTGGAGGCAACCCGAGTTCCGCAAACGCTGCAGATCCTGATTTCGTTCTCCGGTATAGGCGAGTCTTGCCGTGTCTGTTGAAACGACTGCGACAACGACGAATGTAAGAAGAATGTGCTCCCCGACGCTGGCATTTCGCCACCTAAGCCGTCCTGTGCCATCACCAAAGGATTCAGTGGCTGGCCTGTGGTTGGATTATCAAACTCTGGACAAGTAGACCATCCCCGTTTAGTCCTCATGTCGAACATCCGAACATGCCTATCCGAAGAGCCCGATAGGATGAACGGCGGGCTCAGCTCTACAGAAGAGATCCTAAGAATAGATATTAGAAATATTTTATCAAGGGATGACAGGACGCACGCTCTTGCATGATGGTCCTCGAAATTACTGATCAATGCCCCTGTCCGTGCGTCCCAAACTCGAACCGACCGATCTCCAGACCCAGACACAACCAAGTCACCGGCAATCGACACCGCATTCACAGCGGCTCTGTGCCCTCGGAGAACCAACTCCGGTTTGAGACAAGGAAATGCATAAGTCCGAATAGTTCGATCTGACGCAGTTATATTCAGCCCGGCTACCCCATGCGGTGAACATTTACATACCTTTGGAACACGATACCAATCTTCCACTATCAATCCGGACGCACAAAACACTGTCTTGATGATCTCTTAATACCTTCATCAACTTGAATTTGGCCAGATCCCAGACAACAACACGACAGTCGCTTCCACCGCTCACAAGGATCCCAGCTTCAGAGTTCTTGTGACCCTCTCTCCCATGGTCTACTGATGCGCAGGTACCGTCCTCGGGCACTCGTACTGTCGTGGCTGTGACGCACAAGCTCAACACGCTGGAAGCGTGCATGCCCACGACCCTGCGTCGAACCTTATTTGTGTTCAGATCCCATTCGCGAATAGTACGATCTTTAGAACCCGTGAAGAGCACTTGAAGCGGCCTGTAGGCTGAGTCATAGGACCATAATGCGAGACAGTAAACAGCAGCAGTATGGCCTCCTCCCTCGGCTCCGGGGAGGGTTCGTAGACGGTATGCCTCGTGGCGAACGCGACTGCGGAGAAGTGTCTGGGTTTGATGGAGAAGCTTGTAATCGACCGTTAGGGTTATACCAGTCCGAGAACTGCTGGGCAAAGCATGGTGCTGTGAGAAAGTTCGGATCATTGTGGTGGCAGCGGAATTGCTTCTGCTTATCGGCATCGGCGTCATTGGAGACGAGATGGAGACAAACTGGCCAATTAGGTTTTGGAAGTCGTGGTCCTGAAGGCTCAAGTTCATAGATATGGATTCATTGTCAGGGCCCACATCCCCACTTGGGATATGGATCCCCTCCTCTGCATCCACAACACTGCCTTCATCTTCTCCCTCTTCTTCGTCGCCCATACCTTCATCTTCATCCCTGTCGTCGCGTGTTGTGCCAGAAGTGGATGTACTGATGACGGCCTCGCTTTGCCGAGGCGAAGGGCTGATCGGTTGGGGCCGCCACTCCCAGCCGCGGGCGTGACATAGATTACGCCACAGCGTTTGATCGTTGGCAAGCGAATTCCAACGCTTGCAAACCAGTGTACAGTTCAGGAGTGCGGTGGCAGGGAGCAATGTGAATATTTGCAGAGATAATTCTGCTGGCAGAGACTGCATGGGGGGGAAATACAATGAATGTGAATGTGAATGACTGAGGAGGCACGAAACTCACTCCCACAAGATCGAATTGGAGAAGGGGAACGATTCGCCGTTGGACCGTGGCCAGCCGAGAGCGAGGCAGAGATGCTAGCAGTTTGTATGCAAGCTCTATGTATGTACATATAAAGATCAAGACGACCTGAATATCACAGACTGATGGAAGCAATGGCACACGACTTGCCTTCGCGTTCAGACTCGGACGCATCGCCGGTGGCCATGTGCCAATCAAGACTGCGTTGCACGCCTTTGCCTTTGTTGTTGAACCCTTGACCTTTGAGCTGGGTCGTTTCGTGCGCTCTCGGAGTGGTGAACTGCGGCATGTCCTCATACAACAAGCTCGAAGACAGAGTGACACCGGCATTGGTAGGACTGGCAGTGGAGGTGACAACAGTGGCATCGGCGGACTCGTGAATCCAAAGAAATGGAGACGTGTCCATAAGAAGTGGGGTGCCGAACGAGTGGCTTGCTGTGATCTGTTTGATGTCTGCATCAGAAGAGCCATCGTCGGGGTGACTGGTCATGGTATGCGGTTAAGAGAAACTTGGATGGTCCACCGGCTTCATATACGTTTTGGACACCGGCGTTGCTATCGCTGAGAGGCGATGTCATGGACCGCTATGTATGCCATGCGGGTGTGGAAACTAAAGTTACATTCTTCCTTTCAATTAGGCAAATCTTGGAACTCTGCTCGTTTTTGCTCGTCGATCTCGACGGAACCGCAGGAAATTGCTCGTGGACGTTCTCGCACGAAGGCCTCAGCTCGAGTGGTACAATGAACATGACCAAACTATCATTACAAGCGCGAGAACCTGGCCCCATGATGTTTACCACATCGCTGGTCTCCATCCCGAAATTGCAGAGGCTCATGTTCATGCCTCCGACGGGGGGACATACATAACCCCTACGTTCATTGAGGAGTATTAGCGCTGAAGCTTGGAGACCGAGTCAATATTCAAGCTTTGATTTGGAGCTCTCAAATAGCCGGCAAATCGCTTCGGTCGGTCAAGTGGTGGTGAGGTGTCCGAATCTATCTTTACAGGCTCTACTATCGGTCAAACATATGTTGACCCTCTTAGCTTCGTTAAGCAGGCTTGAATCTCCACCTAAAGGATGTAAGGTACTCACTGGACCAATGCATTTTTGCCTTCGTTCTTTCCCGAAAGAGGTAGACGTCCTGAAATGCGTGGTAATTCCGCTCTCGGGAACCCATATTCATTCAGTACTCACAAACGAACCAGGTGCTCGCTGCTTTGTACGCATATATTGGTACAACTCATCGTAAATCCTCAGCCATATAGTGCGATGCATTCACTACATTTGTTGTCCAACGTTGCATGGAATTCGTTACATGTCATCGCACCGCGTCTTCGACGTGCCTAAGCAACGTCTCGTAGGACGTGTTCACTAATCAGTCCAATGTCCAACAGGGCAACAGGGGTAACATCCTCGTCTAACAGCTTTTGGCCTGTTATTGACTGTTCCTTTCAGACCGGTCTATTCTCGGACGTATGCTTGCCACCAGCTTGACATTTTGCAAACGTTGTCGACACGGGCTTCTGTTGGTTTTATTGTGCATTGGTGTGAAACGCTTTCCTTCAACGTAAATTGGGTTGTATGCTTAAAATCTAGCTCCAGCTCTTATGTGCCTCGAGTTTGGATAAGGAAGGATTTGATATTAATCATTCTGTCAGAGAGGATAATTGGTTTAGCCAGCGAAGGCATACATAAATCCTGGATAAATTTTGTGGTGAGTCCCGGCCACTAAGCTTGACCCTCTGTAGTCTGAGTATGGTTACCAGTCTGTGACTCCCATCTTGCCATTCGGCATGAGATTTTTCTTCCAGAGATCTTCGATGTCACGTAGGCTCGACACCTCCTGGGTAACATCCTTTATTAACTACCATCACAGTGTCCTTACCTGCAGCTCCGTGGAGCTTTATCAATTCAAGGTATGTACACTATTGTGTATCCGGATACATCACCGTAGTATCTCCCGTCCACTGCTTTGGTTGCTGCGCTATGCCATGACGTGGGTGTCACCTCCTGTGTTATATACTATCTTTTCAGGTGAAGTGGAGTTGGGAGGTACAGTCTGTCTTTCATCTAGGTGAGGGTCTCTTAAGAAGGGAAAGCTATACTCATCAACTCATCGTCTTTGTGAATTGTGAAATCTTTACCGTTCATGTAGTGGGTTAATACTTTCTCTCTCTCGTGCACCATCGTCCGAACTGGCGCAAGCTGGTCGGAGACTTAGTGCGTACTCAATGGAGAGTACTATACTACTTAGGTTGAATACGCGATCGACGCATTACCCACGATCGCTTAGAGACTGATACTAACGGATCCATTGATGTGTTGGCGAGACTCAATTCGTCTCATCCATCTTGCCAACCAATGAAGCTACCCCCGAAGCAGTCAAGTCTGAAACCTGAGTGAGTAAACCTTACAGAAACGAGAATGTGGTGTTAGGGAGTGTTCCAGTGGTCACGCAATGCCAAACGAAAGATTTCCTGACACCGTCGGACAACTGTTCGTGTGCTATACATGTACAAGTGTGAATGCATCCCATCGGCGATGTTGCGAGCATACAATAGAATGTTCTGGAGGCTCATTAACAGACAACTCTTAATTCACGACAGCACTTCTCACCCAACGCGCTTCACGAACGCAATTTGCACCGCAGTGCTTGCCTTTAATTTTCTTCCATTTCCTGGCTCGAGCTTTCTTCAAGTTGTGAATATCCGTGCGCAAGATGTCGCTGTCAAGTACCACCGCAAACTGGCATTGGAAAAACAAGAATGTGACACCATGGGCGAAGACTTGGTTTCAGGAAGAACTCACGAAAATCCATATCCAAGGAGACGGAGAGGAGAACATCAGGGTTACCTCGACCTCGTGGCTAGAGGGAGACGCGGAACTTGGTCAACGCAAATCAAAGTGTGTATCGTGCTCATGTGTCGGCGTTCCTTGACCAGTCTGGATGCACATCTACAGGCTGATCACCATCTACGATTGCAAAATCTCTGTTGAATGGACTGGGACTGCGAGCGATGGAACCGAGGTTACAGGCAAGGCGACCATCCCTGAAGTGTCTCATGAAATTACACTGGACCGCTTGTCCGATTATACAGCAAGTTACCTCCACTCTTTACCTACTCGTTGGCTCACTCTTTCATAATGTGACAGTACCAATGGTCAGAGGACGGGAGCACCAACCCGGCTGTCACGGCACTTTGCGCTCTCGCAAAGGAACGTCTTCCTGCAGCGCTCGAGGTCAAGTTTGCCGAGTTTCCGGTCGCGATTATCGAGAAGCATGGCAAAGACTTGACCGTTAGTGGTGTGCCTAGTCGGACAGGTACACCCGCTCCAACGTCCGCACCTGTCGCAGCCTCTGGCTCCGCTGCACCGTCGGGGCCCGCCCCGGCGAAACCTGCTGCGGTAACAAAAGCCGCTCTTAACACGTCCAAGATTGTCAAGGAAGCAACGTTCATGGCTGCAGCTGATGACCTATTCGGGTTGCTCACTGACCCGCAGCGCATCCCTTCCTGGACGCGTGCACGCGCAGAGGTGGGTCGATCGACAACAAGTATAACCGGTCTGAAACGATTAGAACTTTTAGTCAGCCGCCAAGGCTGATACACCATACTCGCTCTTTGATGGAGGGGTAAAGGGTAGATATCTCTCGCTGACGCCAGGCAAGGAAATTGTCCAGACATGGGCGTTGGCAAGCCCAATATGGCCGTCGGGTATGCACGTTGATCTGGTATTTCTTGAACGATCATCTTAGGTGTGATCTAGAACACGAGGCTACGCTCACCACGACATTCGAGCAATCGTCGGATTCGACGAAAGTGACATTTACCCTGGCGGGTGTGCCAAAAGGCATGGAGGACGAGCTTGGACGTAACATCGACGGGTATTAGTGAGTGCTCCCAATTGTCCCGCTGGACGCGACTGACGATTCATATTCAGTATTCATGGTTTGAAATCCATCGGGTATGTGCAGTTGATTGTTTCTCCCACGTATACGCAGCCTCGACGGATGCCAAAAAAATCCCAACCGCCTGTCCCGGAGAGAGGCGATGTCGTTGACGACAAAGCAGCCACAGCGGTCGCGATTGCGGTCGTGGTCCTCGCTGCTGCGTTCTGTCTACCGTATTTGTCATACTCTCCGATTTCGCTCCGTTCCTTTGCAAAGTGAACTCATGTCATCGTTATGCTTATGCTGATAATCTATGTTATGGTGCGTTTTGTGATACAGGTTGGGCACCGTGCTTTGAACAAGCGGCTTGCCGGACGACGAGAGGGCAGTGCGGGAGGTCAAGCAGAGGTATAGACGATATGTAGACGTGTATTACATTTGATGAACTAGGGGGGTGTCAGAAGGGCTGGCTGAATTTTAGGTAAAAGACCCCGATGTGAGGTAGAAACAAGCAAACAAATTTGGCACCACAGTCGAATTGTTTGCCCGCTTTTCGTCGCGGAGAATTTTGTTCCCTTTGCACCGTCTCCCACTTTTCCATTCCTTTCAAAGACGACATGGCCGCCGCTGCAGTCGAAGAAATCCGTGCTACCTCCTACGTCGGTTTCGACTCCATCACCCAGCAGATTGAGCACAAGCTATTGAAACGTGGTTTCCAGTTCAATGTCATCGTCGTTGGTGCGTCGTTGTGTCCTTGGACGAGTTAAACCATTCATGACACTCTAAAAATGTAGGGCAAACCGGTCTCGGAAAGTCGACGCTCATCAATACTATTTTCGCGTCGCACTTGATTGACTCCAAGGGTCGATTGGAATCTGACGAGCCTGTCAGACAGACGACTGAGATTCAGGCTGTTTCGCATGGTGGGTTTTTCGCTCGAGGTGGATTTATCGTTGTATTGATGACCACCAACTGGGCAGTCATCGTTGAAAATGGCGTCAAGCTTCGCTTGAACATTGTTGACACTCCTGGTTACGGTGACCAGGTGAACAACGAAAACTGGTGTGTGGAATGTCTTGTGGTGTGATGTGCTCTGATGATGGGTGGTAGTTGGGATCCCATCGTGAAATATATCAAGGACCAACACAGCGCGTACTTGCGCAAGGAGCTGACCGCTATGCGTGACCGGTACATCCAGGACACGCGCATCCACTGCTGCCTTTACTTTATCAGTCCGACTGGCCATTCGCTGCGCGCCATTGACGTTATTGTGATGAAAAAGTTGAGCGAAGTGGTCAACGTCGTTCCGGTTATAGCCAAGGCGGACAGCTTGACCCTGGAGGAGAGAGAGGCGTTCAAGCAAAAGGTACGACATGATGACACGTCTAGGAAAAGCGGCGCTGACTGGAGAGATAGATTCGGGCTGAATTAGTCTACAACAATATTCGGTTGTATCCGTTTGACACTGACGACAGCGACGAAGAGGAGGTTCAGTTGAATGAATCTATCCGGGTACGTCGGTGGAAGTGAATATTGGGTGGTGAACTGAGTGTGTTTTCGCAGAACATCATTCCGTTCGCTGTGGTTGGATCTGAGCGCAGTGTGATCATTGACGGCAAGTCGGTGCGTGGACGGAAGAACCGCTGGGGTGTGGTGAACGTGGAGGACGAGAATCATTGCGAGTTTATGCACCTGCGCAACTTCTTGACGAGGACACACCTACAAGATCTCATTGAGACGACGGCGCAGATCCACTACGAGGCGTTCAGGTCGAAGCAGCTGCTTGCGTTGAAAGAGGGGGTGCAGCAGCAGAGGCCGGCGACGAACCAATAGATGATGGTGGTGGTGATGCGGGAGAGGATACCCATGTTATGCACTCGTTTTTGGTTTTTGACGGACGTCGTTGTCGTTTTTGTGATTGTTGATGGCTCACGTTCATTATCGATCTTTTTGCTTGATTCTTATTACAAACTCAATTTATACTTAGTTGGTGTGTAATCGGACCGATGTCATCCGAATCCCATTTGCCCCTCGACCGGCTCCATTTCTAATCAACTCGGCCTATGCTCGCTCCCACCGTGTTTCCCCCTCGGCCACCATGGCCCCCTCCCCCTCCCCCATCTCCCTCTCCACCCGTTGTCGCGCCGCCATCGACGCCTTCAACGTCGAGTCCCTCTTCGCCCGAAAACGCGGACCTGGCACTCCCCGCACCGTTTTCGTAAACCAGCCCCTCCCCGACAACTTGTTCGATCACAAGCGTAGACCCCTCAAATCTCACGTCCCTCCCACGAACCAGGTCATATCCTCAAAGTACACTATCCTTACTTTTCTCCCCCGCAACCTCCTGGAACAGTTCCGTCGCATCGCCAACGTGTATGTTTCCCCCCTTTCCCTCTTCTCCCGTCCCTCACCCTCCTCCAGCTTCTTCCTCTTCATAGCCATCCTTCAGTTCTTCCCAGAGTTCTCCACCATCTCCCCCGGTCTCGTTCTTTTACCCATCATCATCGTTCTCGGTATCACTGCCATCAAGGATGCTTACGAAGATATTAAGCGCCATCAATCTGACCGTCGCGTCAACCACTCTGCCGTCCGCGTCCTTTCTGGTCCAGGCTGGTCCAACCCAAACTTCTCAGGCACAAAGAGTCGCACTTTTGTCAGGGGCATCATCCCAAAGCGTAGCCCCTCCCGCAATGACCCCGAGTCTGCCCCACCGTCCGATTCCGCCATTGAGTTCGACCATGACCACTCCGACCCCCTTCCTGATCCCAATGTTTACTGGACAAAGACCCTCTGGGAGGACGTCCGCGTCGGTGACTTTGTGAAAATCATGAACAACGAACCAATCCCCGCAGACATCCTTATATGTGCCACCTCCGAGGACGAGAACGTCGCCTTTGTCGAAACCAAAAACCTCGATGGAGAGACCAATCTCAAGTCCCGCAATGCATCTCCGGCTCTCGCTGATCTTCGCACCGCCCAGGACTACGCCAGTAAGCTCAACCCATTCACTGTCGAATGCGACCGTCCGGACACCAACATGTACAAGCTTAACGCTGCTGTCACTCGCAACGGACAGAAATCTCCAGTCGATATACAGATGGTCCTCTTGCGCGGAACCATCCTCCGGAACACAGATTGGGTCATCGGCCTCGTCCTCTTCACCGGCGTGGATACCAAGATCGTCCTCAACTCTGGCGGTACTCCAAGCAAGCGTAGTAGAGTAGAGCGTCAGATCAATCCTCAAGTGTACATCCTTCCCTTCCATTCCCTGATGACCGTGCTTACTCGTTTCCAGTCTGATCAACCTCGCTCTGCTTGCTCTGATGGCAGTCGTTTGCGGTATCGCTGACTCGCAGATCGAGAAGCAACTTTACCCGGAAGGCGCCCCTTGGCTCTACGACGACGACACTTCTTACAACAACCCAAGCATCAACGGCCTTATCACCTGGGCATTTGCGCTCATCACGTCCGTAGCCTATTTCCCCCCACGTGCCAGATACTCATACCTTCTCCTAGGTTCCAGAACGTCGTGCCGATATCACTGTACATATCTATAGAGGCCGTGAAAACCTGTCAGGCGTTGTTCATTTACTTTGATTATGACATATACTACAAGAAGACGGACCAGCCTACGCTCGCTAGGAGTTATAATTTGTCCGACGATCTCGGTCAGATCGAGTACATATTTTCTGACAAGACCGGGACATTGACACAGGCATGTTCGTTTCTTTCACAACACTCGGCGGGATTGTCTCACGCGGCCTCAGAATTCGATGGTATTTAGAGAGTGTTCCATCGGTGGTGCTGTATATCACGGTGACCCCGAAGAGGACGACGACCCTGACGTCAAGAAACGCACTACAGTCGACGAATCCAGTGGCAAACTTCAAGACGCGAGCCGTGAGTCGTCGTTCGGCTCTACCTCCCCTGGACTCCCCTCTGCTGCGAGCCCCACGATCGACCCAGACGCTATTCACTCCCCGGCGGTCGTCAAGCTCTCCAGTGGTGTGCTCAGGCATTTCAGTGATCAACAACTGAGGCAGGACATGGCTCAGGCAGTCAACGCCGAACCTGGATCCGAAAACGAGGCACAAGCACGCGCACTAAATGGCTTTTTCTCCGTCCTGGCATTATGTCATACTGTCCTTACTGCTGTCGATCCGGGGACTGGTGCCATCGAATACAAGGTTCAGTCACCCGATGAAGCGGCTCTCGTTCAGGCAGCTGCGGACGTCGGATTCGTCTTCCGCGGTCGGGATAAGGAGGTACTTAGGCTCCAGACGCCGTTTTCAAAGGAAATAGAACGGTACGAGTTACTCGACATCCTCGAGTTCACAAGCGCTCGCAAGCGCATGAGTATTATTGTACGCAAACTTAACGGGCACGATTCTCGGCTGTTCCTCCTGGCAAAAGGGGCCGATAGTGTCATCTTTGAGAGGTTGAAGTCGGGTGGCGAGGAGCTCAAGCGAACAACTGAGAGGCATCTCGATGATTTTGCTAACGCGGGTTTGAGGACGCTCACTTTGGCCTACAAGGTCATACCGGGTACGTACAGGTCATTCATCGCTTTCACATATTCATCTTTTGGCATTCAGAGGATGAGTACGAGGGTTGGAGCGAACGATACCATGAGGCTTCCACTGCGCTCGAAGATCGGGAGCAAAAAGTGGAAGATATGTTCGACGAGATGGAAAGAGATCTTCGTCTGCTAGGAGCCACTGCGATTGAAGATCGCCTGCAAGATGGCGTGCCCGAAACGATCGCCGACCTTAAGCTTGCAGGTATAAAGATTTGGGTGGCGACCGGCGACAAACTCGAGACTGCGATTGGTATTCGTTCATTCTGTCGTCCATACCACGCTCGCTGACTCTTCTCCGTCATGCAGCCATCGGCTACAGTACGAATCTCATCGCTGATGACTCGAATATCATCATCATTCGCGGTGGGGATGCTGGACCTTCCGTTTACCAGCAGATGACTAGAGCCATTGAAGAGTTCTTCCCGGATACTAACGTCCTGGAAAAGGAAAACATCACCAATGTCGTGACTTCGGATTCTGGTCCATATCCATTACGCCGTATAAATACTAGCGCTCCCTCCATTGTGGGCGAAGGGAACGGTACGCGACCGGGGGGACATGTACTTGTCATTGATGGCACGGCGTTGAGCTATGTGGGTGTTCCGTGCACGGACGGGTTCTGAACGCTTACGCCCAGTCTAGGCTCTTGCTGATGATTGGAGCAAGCAATTGCTGTTGCACCTAGGGACTCAGTGCGAAGGCGTTATTTGTTGTCGTGTCTCCCCTCTTCAGAAAGCTCTGGTTGTCAAACTCGTCAAAGACGGCCTTCGTGTAATGACCCTTGCGATCGGTGACGGTGCCAACGATGTCAGCATGATCCAAGCGGCTGATGTTGGAGTCGGCATCACTGGTGAGGAAGGTTTACAAGCTGTCAACTCTTCCGATTATGCTATTGCCCAAGTACGTTGACCCATCAAGGGTATGGGCGGGACCTCATCATACCTGTCTTTTTGAACAGTTTCGGTTCCTCAAGAAACTGCTTCTCGTCCACGGTCACTGGTCTTATGCACGCAATGGAACCATGTTAGTCATCTTCCCATCATCAATTTATACACCCTGTGACCTTGGCTCGTTGCAGGATCGTCAACTTCTTCTACAAGAATATCTTGGCAGTAGGCGTGCTTTGGTGGTTCCAAATCTATTGTGGTTGGAGTTCGGCATAGTACGTCCATCCATCATGGCTCTTTTCGATCCCGAAACTCACTCCCCATAGTGCCTTTGAGTACACTTACCTGCTTTTCTGGAATTCGTTCTGGACCATTGCCCCTGTGCTCGGTATTGGCCTCTTTGACCGTATAGTTGGTACGTGGCTCTGGCTCCTTATGGCATTTTTCTTACTCGTCTTCAGATGCTGATGTTCTTATGGCCTTCCCTGAGCTGTACCGATATGGCCGCAAACGGACGTGGTTTACATTGAAGTTGTTTTGCATCTACATGATTGATGGTGTCATACAGGTATGTCATGTTGGTTTGCAGGTTGCTTGGCGCTGACCACTCTTTTAGTCCGTCTCGTTGTATTTCATTGTCACCTATACATATTTCACCACCACCACCACTCGTCCCGACGGTTATGGCATTCAGTTATATGAGTACAGTACGGTAAGCCATTTTCGTTGTCCCCATCGAGGTTTTCTAACGTTCCGCAGACAATGGTCTTCTCCGCCGTGGTGACTGTCAGCTTGTTCAACGGTCTCGCTACCAACGTGTGGACCGGGTGGGTCTTCTTCGCAGTTTTGCTCGGAATTGTGTTGCTGCTGCTATATACGGTACTGCGTTTGCTCTGCTCACTGCATTCCAAGGGTTCATTATTTTGCAGCTCGTGTATAACGCTATCAGCCCAGGCTGGTTTGTGACCGACGTCTATGGCAACAACCAATTCCTGTTCAAATCCGCCTACTTCTGGCTGTGCCAGCCACTCTGCATCGCGATTGCGCTTCTTCCCAGGTATTTATACCGCGCTTGGGAAACCGGCTATGCCCCAGGCGATTTGGAACTTCTTCGTTACATCCGAAAAACGCAACCAGATCTCGACATGGCCACTGCTCTACGCCGTGATTACGTTGATGCAGCTCCACGATCATCACTATCGAGATGGAGACCGTCATCACGGACGCCACGGCCGGTGTCCATCTCATCAGCGCCTTCGGGTACACCAGCCATGAACTACAGCGTGGACACGCTTTCTTTGGATCCTCGCAGAACACCCGTGAGCCGTACGGACATGTCTACCGGTGTGCGCTCCGTGCACCGCGGTTTCGACTTTGCGACAGAGGAAGGCGGTGTTGCAATGCGTCGGATGCAGAGTAATTTATCCGAGCGTCGACAGAGCAATCGTCACCTTCCTCTGCCTGAAGAGCCGAAGCGGTCACCGAAGAGGAAAGCCTCCTTACGTATCTTCTCTTCACTAAGGCGTAAAAAACCCTCAACTCCGAACAAGGACGATTAATTGCTCGAACACTCACGTTTGCATGATCTATCGCTATTTGTTTTGCCCCATTGCACCACTTACCCCCATTGTATGCCTCGATCATTGTATCCGTTTCGGCTATTTATCACCCCCAGGTTACCTTCTACGTCGCAGCAACGAAAGGATATCAGGATTAATGTGACTAGCATGGCTATGAATCAAATTTAGAAATAACACGGTTAACACACGTTCATGTCCGTCTCCAGCCGGAACTTTGAGAAAAATACAGCAGAAAGACGGATGCCGCATGAAATAATATACAGATGCTACCACGGACAAAAAAAAAAAGAATGCAATCATCAAAGCCGTAGTCCACTCAAAATCATGTAATGACGTCGTCCCACTCACCCCATTCTCCGCCGACGGCCCGCAGTTGAACTTTCTCCCCGGATACTCCAAAATACGCAGCTTTGAACCAAGTTTTCATATCTTCTTCCCCAAAGGGACCGTAAGAGTCTCCTGGCTGCTGTCCAGGTACATTCCACCTATACTCGTACTTCACATCAGCGGAGGGGGGGACCCAGTCGTCCCTGACCTGCCCACTGGATCGTACATTGCGGATGAGTTCTTCGTAGGTTTTCGAGTAGATGTCAGTGTCTCCGAGTGACATGATATTCGACGCAAGATGAGTGATCAGGTCAATGTCAGTCATGCCCTTCGGTGGTTGTTTGTCCACCACCATGCTGGAGTCGTCCTTTGATCTGCTATTTGTGTGTTTTCTGGTGACTGCGATTAATACTACTACTGCGATTTTTGCATGAAGAACGTACCCTGAGTCCCTCTTTGACCTTGTGCCCAGCCGCTGCAATGCCTCCACCACAGTTTCTCCGCGCTTGAGCATACCGACGAGTTGGATCTCCAACGCGCCCATGCCACCGCCTTGTTCAAGCTCTCTCTCTTCCGCCTTCATCTTCTCCCTCTGTATCCTGTCCTGTTGACGTTTCATGCGCCGGGCTATCTTGATCTCCTTTTCGTCGACTCCATCCATCCACCGATCGTGCACGGCATGCGGATCAAACGTCTTCACATACGTCCCGTCCGCAACAAACTTGCCTTCCTCCATCTCTTCTCGCATATTGAACGACGACATTTCGTACCCCATCCCGGCTTGCTTCCTCCGCTTTGCGTCGTCCTCGTCTTCCGGTTCCCCGTCCTCCTCCTCGTCACTTTCGCTCTCGTCGTGCTCAGACTCGTTGAACTCCTGACCTTCGATGTCTCCTAGACGCAAGAATTCCTCCTTTGGAGGGCGCGCACCCTCCACGTCTTTCTTTGCTTCCTTTTCTCCCATGGCGAACATGTCCTCGTCTTCGTCCCCACCCGCTTCCCCGGCTTCATCCTTTCTGCGACTGTAGACGACGCCCTCCCCATCGTCGCTCGAGTCGCTCTCGTATCCTTCGTTCCGTACGCGTCCTTTACGCTTTGCGGACGGGTTCTCGAGAGCGTTGTCAACCTCTTCGGCAAAGTTGAGGGGGTCATCGCTGGGGTCAACAATGCGCAGTTTTTTGGGTTTGGAAGGCTGTTGTTCTCCAGAGGTGGCAGACCGCTTCTGTGCAGTGCGAGCCTGCATGTTGCATAAGTGCTTGTACAGGGCTGAGGATGTCTCGATGATTTACGGCTGTTTGTGGTATGACTGTAGAGGCGGTCACGTTACATCAAGTATCCAGATTAAAAATAGCAAGCTAACAGCTATCGGTATGTAGTGAAATCCTAAGAGTAAACGATCCGGGTACTCCAGGTCAAAGAGCCGTCGCCTTCATGATGGCACCCACATACGCAAGTTGATTCTCGATGGATGCATGCGAAATGAGAAGTGTACTCGAAAGCCCCCTAAGGTGGGTGGGAGCCCCGAGTTTCTCAGTAATATCGGGGTTTTCCGACGAGTACAACACACAGACTTCTTTACCAACTGGCGCAATAAGCTGCACAACGAGACTCAGCACGGGTCAAGGGTTAAAGAGTCTACCATACCGTTTGGGACGACTCAAAACGTTGCAGGAACGTTGAGAAGCGTTCTTGCTGCGTTGTCTTCGCGGAGGGATCGAGAACAACTCGAGCCGTGCCGTCGCTCTTGAAGGTGCTTACCATAGCAAGTGCGTCCTCTGCGGAGTAGAAGAGTGCTACTTTGCTGCCGGAGGAGTTGCCAATCAGGATGTCACTTATCCGTGTTCTGATTTCGCTACAGTCCTTGAGAACTAGTGGAAGCTCAACGCTATCACCAAGAATCACTTTGAACGTCGTCGAGAACCTGTAACAATAATGAGCCAGATTTCCAACCATTAGGACGAAGCCCTGACTCGTTTCTAGCGACCGGCGTAGAGTTAGCAGTGGGGCCTTGGTATCTGTTGGCTAATTTAACATAACACATAACAACGAGGAACTCCAACTGACAATGGTCCGAAGATAGTTGACCGGAAGGAAGACGGGGCGGAGCTGAAGGTGTTGAAAGATGGTTGGGTGGAGGGAAAGAGGTGCTCCTTGGCGAGCTCGATGCTGAGTCAAATCTTAATCAATATAAGATCAACCATTTGAGTGCGGTATACTATACTTCTTTTTCACAACCTCATCCGCCGGAAGAACAACAACGGATAGAACAGAAGGGTCGCCAATAACCGGAGTTGAAGCTTGCTGCCCCGCCTCAGACACGGAGGGTGAGCCGTCCGCGACAGGGTCGTTTGCCTTGCACCCCTCTGTAACCTCGACCAAAGATTGATTGGGCAATTCCTCTTCCGCAGGTGGCAACGTTGAATTCGGTCCTTGTGTCTCAACTTTTTGTGGTTGTGCTGCAGGATCATCTTCGTAATCAGGAAGAGTTTCCGGGCCTGTATGGAGCCCCGCCAGCTTAAGCAACTCAGCTCCGGAGAGAGAGGAACCCAGTTGAGAATTCGACATCGTCTGATAGTCCTGGTCAACCATGACATCTTCATCACTCCATGACGTGACGAGTTTGTCTCCTTCAGTCGTGCCACGAGCGACTGGAACTTCTTCAATCTCATCGGGTTGATCATGTTCTATGGTAGTACCTGCAAATTTTCCCTTGACGCTCTTCAGAGTGCCTTTGGTGGCAGTGAGCAAGGAGCTGCGATTCTTGGTGACTAAGCCCGAAGAGGACCGGCCGGGACCAGGTTTCCCGCCTCGCTTGGCGATATTGCGACTCGGGCCACTGGTAGAAGGTACATCAGTTGTGTGAATGGACATCAGGCGAGCTTTAGCGGTTATGCGGGACTGTTTGCTCGTGGTCTCAGGTGTGGTTGTATCAATAAGCTTGACGAGCGGTTTTGTAGCCCGGGCACGGTGGTGGGGGAGGGTGGTGTCTCTCTGACTTTCAGGTGCTTTATCAGAGAAACTTGATGGCGAATCGAAAAGAGGATCAGGAGAGTCGAAGGTTGGCGAGGCAGGAGCTTGAGACTCAGAAGCGGCATCGTCTGGAGGCAGAGTAGCCGGAGGTGGCAGTCGTGGCCGACTGTCTGGTTTGTGGGCAGCCACCTGTTCATCCGTGTTTTGATCGATGTCAATCGGATTTCCGCTGTAAAAGTGCTCGAGATCGTCGAAGGTAATCTTCTTGGATTTATTTGCGCTCCCACTTGCCGTGGCCGGGTACTGCAACCCAGCAGTATCTTCTTCCGCATCCTCCGCACTCACTTGCATGAGTTCGTCTTCCACCTCGACTACATCTGGATCCGTCTCACCATCTGCGTCGAGTTGCGAGTCACCTACAGATGGCAGGCGTTTTGGGGCTGACTTTCGTGGTCCTGGAGAAGAAACTCGACCCCGTTTAGGTGACCTGGCAGATATTCCCCCATTTTTCGGAGCCCCTGTGGATACCCTGCGCTTTGGCTTCGAGTATCCCCATTCATCATCAGTGGTGACCTGCACCCGCCGGCGCTTTCGGGGGGCTAATGGTGGCGCTGAGATGCTCATACCCTTTGAACTTGGAACATCCTTGGAAGGTGACACCTCAGTTTTCGCCGGGTTTGCCTTTCTCTTGAGACCCTTTTTACCTAGCGACCAGTGTCAGTCACGCAATGCAATGGATATTGTTGAAGTGTGAAGATACCTGGCGGTCCAGAGATAAACAATTCCTCTCCCTTCTTGAAGGCGGTGGCATCGGAGATATCTCTGCCGCCGGTGTCTATGCGTTCCCAAAAAGCCTCTAAAATGTGTTCGGAGCCTCCTTGGAACGAATCTGTAGGTTCCCAACTACACTCGAACGGATCGGTTAGGGCTCCAATAGGTCCTTGGAAGTAACATACGTGCTATCATCCCAATCATACCCTTTCCACTGCGACTGATAAGTGGATAGTGAGTAAGATGACAGCGCTGGACGAACCTTGACGTAGTATTTCTGCAAAGCGCAATTTAGTACGAGTACGTTGCTGAATTCAGATGGATCGTACCCAAGTAATTTTCTTGCCCCTCTTGTCGTGAACGCGAGCCCGGGTGACAGATTCTGCACACGGGAAGTCAATTCGGTATGAATCTTGAATAACAAAAAAAACACTGACCAACTTCGTACTCTTGCGGGCCGTCCATGCGAGTAGTCAAGACCAACCGTGACTTTGCAGTGGCACGCCTATACGCGACTCAGCCGACGGGAAAAAACTTCCATTTCTGGCATCACATTCCATTACCCAACCATAGCAGCGGGAGTACCAACAAGTTCAACAACGGTACAGTACAATTAATACCAAAACCAAAGGGTAGCAGGTTAGATAAAAAAAAATCAGTATGCAGTAGATAACATCAGAATTCACGAGGGACAAGTGTTAGTCCAACTCGGGTAGGATTAAGCGCGACGAGACCAGGCACTCCTTTACCCAGTTAACATCCCCCACGACGACGTCGTCGCCCAGCTTGACTGATCCGAGGATGTCTCGTTCTTTGACAATGATATAGTCAAAAGTCTGCATGTGACCAGGAGACACTTGTTTTGTGTCGGTGACTGCCTCGACCCTGGCTGCACCCATGCATAAAATAATCCAGGGTACATATCGACTAGCTTCTTCGGGGGCGTTCTGGAACATTTGGGGTTAGACTCCGTGCATTGGAGTTAAATTAACGAATGTACTTTTCTCGCCCGATTGGGGGGAAGAGGAACCAAGTCTGCACCGACACACAACACTGTTTTCTGTGAAAACAGTTTGATTGGCACTCGACTGGCCATAATGTCGGTGAGGTGTTCTGTACAGTTTCCCCAGTCAAGATCAACAAGCTGCGAGATTCTAGCACCAAGGGTATCAGAATAGCCCGCTGGGAGAAGGAACGGTTGCCAGTCCTGACATGTATTCAATTCAACGCCACACACTCTAAAAGACACATATAAAGCATACCGTTGAGAACTTCCCCTCTCTTGTCAACCACTCGAACGAGAGGCAGGGAATCCCTAACGCAAGCGCTAGGAGAAATTTAGGCTTTTGATGCGCATCATCGGATAGAAGGAAGGCGCGATCCAGGTTTACCTCCGACTTCCAACGAAAATCTTGCGGCGTCGCGATCCATCGTTTGTTGGATTGACTATGTTTGCCTTCCATGGTGAACACACTAGACCAATCTTCAATCACCAGCCCTCCGTGCTGTTTGATAGCGCGCATCGCCTCGTCTTTCGTCTGAACAGGCTCTTCATTCTTAGGGTTGATAGTAACCACGAAGCCCGTCTTGACCAATTCTCGCTGAGCTTTGCCGGAGGTTGTACTGATAACCGACTGTTTGGATGGCGTCGTGTCAATGAGAGGCTTTGGTTTGACTACAGCGACGATACTCTCTGCTATGACGGTGCGGTCCTTCCACTGACTTTGAATCGTCCGATTCGCAATGCGGATGTCACCGAATCCCACTTGAATGGTTGCTACCGCCTCCCCGTTATCGATCTCTAATTTAAGTGAGCCGTGGGGATCTGCATGGCTGACATCGCTAACCACGCCCTTGACGTTGTCCTGAATGACGATAACTCTGTCTCCGACCAGAAGCTCTCGGCGACGCATATTTTTGAGTTCGACTTCATCTTCCGTCCCATCGTCAAACTTGACCAAATGCTTGTTTTTCAGTCCACGGGAGTGGACGATACCGGAGTAATAATGACCATCTTGTTTCCACAACGCGAAAACTCGTGTAGCTGGCTCTGCTGTAAATCCACGGGTGGATGACACCCCAGAACGTAACCTCTTGACCGAACGTGTAGCAACTGCAGGAGTCTCGGATCGCTTGTTTCGAGTCGAAGTCGAAGCTTTCGACATCCCGCGAGTTGGATTTACGTCTTCAGCGCGTCTTCTCTTCTTGCGTGATGTGTCGGGTTTCGGAGGTGGCGGTGGCGGCGACTCAACACGATGATCATCTGCAGAGTCGCTTTCCTCTTCTTCCTCCTTCTGAACCCTGGGATGCATAGCCCCCTCATCCTCGTTGGGGTGACATGAGTCCTCTGAGTTCTCTGTATCGGATTTGTGGAAACGTTTCTTGCCAGCAACAGGCTTGGTCGGGGGAAGGCAGGTCGTGGACGGGTGGCAGGCACGCGAAGGTTCCAACAGCTGTGACCCACTTCTCTTCTTCTTGAAAGGTAGCATATTTGCTATAGCGGCAGGAGGTTGCCTGGAGGAGAATGCTTGACCTTGCAGATCTTGCTCTGGAAGTGACGTTGGGACCTCTGTGGACTCCATTTTTGAAGCCTTTAGTTTGGAGTTCCTCCCTTTCGTCGAGGACGAAGTAGGTTTTTGAGGTTGTTTTTCAAGAAAAGGTAATGGGGCCTCATCGAGGCAATGATGAAATCAGTTATGGCCTATAGTTATCGAAGGAGTGGTGCAAATCACCTTTCCAGGAACAGCAGAAGATGCAGTCCTCGTTTTTCTGCCATGCACAGTCATGTCTTCTGTAGGAGCCACGGATCTCTTCGTGTTTTTGGAAGCTAATTCAATGGCCAATGGAACATCAACTTCACTCTCCTCGACCTCCAGAGAATCAGGAACAAGGTCTCCAGATCCGTGCTCGGACATTGGACTGAGAGGGCGGAAAGTTCTCTTGAGCGGACTTTGCGTCACAGCTCGATGATGGCTAGGTGTTTGGGCGCTGGGCCCAGCTCGAAGGGGTTCAGAGTCGGGGACAATGTCCAGCGTATCTTCAGGTTCATCGACATCGACATCTCTCTGAGGTTGGTGTCTAGTTGGGCGAGAACCAACCGCCTTGATATGGCGCAGTGCTGGTCGAGCTGGTGGGAGAACATTCGAACAAGTCGATTCATCGGTGTGACAAAGCTGCGTTTCTTCCATGCGAGAAGGTTGCGTAACCGCTTCCGTGGTGATGCACGAAGGGGGTTCCACATTTCCCGCCAAGTTACGCATCCTGGCGATCCGATACTGGTTGCCCGGATGCACCATCCTTAACAAGCTCCTGGGATTACTGGACGCGACAGCCGCACTAGGGGTAGGAGCAATCCATTCAAAGGGTGGAGAGCACTGCTCGCGACTCTGCGGTGGCGTGGTGAGGATGTCATCTCTGGTGGGGGACTCAACACCAACGATGCCGTCGACGTGGGTTGGTTCAATTTCATTGGGTTGAGAGAGCTCTGGGGTTGGATCCGGAGCGTCAGCGAGGTCCCGTTCGAGCATCTTGTCAAAGGACGATGAGCCGTCAAACTCGAACCTCGACTCCCGAACAGCGAATTCTGAATCACGATTGTGAAACGAGAAATCGTCATCCTTGTGCTGTGACATGCCTGAAGATTCACCGGAATTACTGGGAGTGGCAGCTACGAGAACATTGGTGCGACGATTTGAAGTGGCCCTGGTTGCCCTTTGTGCTTCATAGTCGCGCATAGCAGCCTCGAGGAATTCTTTGTGCTCACTGGCATCTGGGAGCGTCATGCCATGATCTGTGGGCGAATGAATGACCACCTGAGTTGGTGTCTCTCCCAGATCAGAGAGTGGCACATGAAACTCCTCTGTTGTCGCGAGATATTGTTCTGCCGGATCCTGCGAGACGGGGCCACCGAACGAGTCTTGGGAGGGAAAGGAGGGAGAACGACGGTAGTGTTTGTTCCCGACGGGCATGGACTTTGTCGGTCGAGAGAGAGGATGGACTCCAGCAGTGGTGGGGGGTGATTGAAAGGAAACGGACCTTGTCCCTAGAGACTGAGGTAATTATCTGAAAGCAACGATGACGGGAGGACATGAAGAGTGGCTCACCGATTACCTTTCCAGCGGATGCCGAGAGTGGATTATCCGCGTGTTCGTGAAAAAATACCGAGCCTGAACCTTGAACTAGGTCATCGTCTGGCGAGGTTACAGATATTCCGGCCTGTTCTCTTTTTTTTAGACGCTTTTCTTTTTGGGAATCTTCTACTAGCACAAGTTCCCCACTATCTTCCGGACTCGGCAAAAGTGAAACCTGCAGATGGTAACGAGGTGTTGCCGGTTGGAGCGGGATTATCCTTGAATCCAAGGAAAAGTCGTTTGCCGCACTATTTGGCGAGGCTAGATCCCAGTCTCCGCTGTGTTCCTGACTTTGCGGTGCCGGGGCCAATGCATGCTGTAAAAGTTGGGTTGGCTGAGATACGAAAGGATCACTACAAAGTATGTTGGTTGTGGACGTGTCAGGGTTTCGACGTCTTGATTTCGAGGTACGAGAGAGACGCGCCTATCCATGATAATCTTCACCGCCTAGTAGCTCGTAACAAAATGCACACCGCAACGACTCAAAAATTCAGCGCTCAGCTCATGCAAAGGCCTGCTTTGCTTCCGCACACGCTGAACGCAGAAGAACAACTTGGAGATCGCTCAAACGAAAGCTCATGAGGGCGTAGTCACAAACTTGTTGAACCGCTACACGTGCACAAAATCAATTCACGTGACCTCGACGCGCCCATAAGCACGTGTCAACTTGTTCATCCCTCTCGTCTTGTTCAGTGTTCACTCATCTGTCGCTACCCCAGTCGCTCCTTTCAATTCGCGCCGGACGCTTAACGGAACGTAGAGAATGTCGCGCAGGCCTCGCAAGACTGCACGAGGGCTTCCCGCGCGCAGGTTATCCTTGCGGGCACCCGTCGAGCCCGCGGATGACACCGAGAAACTGATGTCCAGCTCCAAGGAAAAATCAGAGGACCCCGAGGCTGACCCAGCGCGCCCACATTCTCACTCTCGCCCCAAGCTACCACAGGCATCCCAGCCGGCACCTCACCATGACTATAGTGTGCACGAGATCACCAACGTTCCGGCACCCATCCCAGATACTGGCTTACCGCCCCCGTCAGCAGGTAAATCCACGCTCGTTATGCCTCCCGTCTCAGCTTCTCATACCTCTGTCATGTCGAAAGCTTCCTCAAGTCGTTCGCATGTGGCATCGAAATCAACTTTTGTGCCACTGCCATCTTTGAAGACCCAAAACCTCACAGGGATCGAGGAGGCTGCTGCTCACCCATCCTTGGTAATTCACCCGACGCCGTCCACTCAACCTGTGGTGGTCAGTACAGCGGGTAGCGATTCACACGATCACAGCACTCAGTTGAACACCTCCCATTTGTCTACTACAGCGATTATTGCACTTGCTGTCAGCGGTGGTCTCACACTCTTCATCGTGGTCGTCCTGGTGAAACTCTTCAAGCGCCCCCGCCGGCGAAGGACCCCTACTCCCTCCCTCCCTATCCTTCATGATGGGGCTTTTCCGGACGACAAAGTGGAGAGTGAAGGTTCCCCGATATTCGGGGGCAAGGAACGTTCGTCCCCTACCCTCCAAGCACGCAGCGCGAAAGGAAATACCGGACTTTGGACATGGACTCAATACAACTCCGGAATCCCAAAACCTGCCCCGACGGTGACAGTGACCCGGTCGAGTTCTCAAGATCAACTGCTGACTGTCAATCAAACCACCCAACAAGATAGCCTTGGTATAGTTGATAAAGACACGATATATGTCCAAGGGCAGAACCAGGGTCAATATCCGTTCGTTGGTTATGGTAACCCAAACACGCTCTCGAAAGCCAAGAATCCAATCCCTTTGCAGCCAGTCCAAAATGCAATCACTCGTGCGGTATCGAGGCTCTCCACAGTATCCATGTCCCTCTATCCGAATTCGCCTGGTGGGTATTCGCAAGTAGGGGCGGATGTTGGCCTCGCGATAGACGGTGTTACACACGACGAGCCAGCCAATGTCGGGGTGCCAAAATACAGGGACAGGATGATGGCGTCGCGCGATAGAACGAGCATGATAGCACCTGGCAGTGCCAAGGATGCCGCAGCGCTCAGGCGGTCGCAAAGCTTTGCATATGGTGGAATGGAACCTACTTCACCACCGACTGCGTCTCCTAACATGGGACGGTTAAACGGCGGGCGGGCTCGCATTAAATCGACTTACTACCCGGGTTCATATCCTCGGACGTCGGGGGCCGCAACAAACTATGGTAAATACGACCCTGATCATGAACACGATGGGATCCATGTTGAGCCAAATAGGGTTGAGCGAGCAGATTCTCGACGGGGAAGGGACTTGACTTTGGCCCTCGGTCTAACATCGCCGATTCCACCGTCTCCACAGCCTACTTTGTACCCTGACGACTCGATGAGCGTGATTGGAGAAGTAAAAAAAGTCACTCTCACGGGACGTAGTCAAAAAAAGCCAGTTCCGAAGGCGAGTTCCCACTGTGATAGCCCACCGTCTGACGCGGCGGCACTGGGGAGCTTGATGATGGTGGACTTTGCGGCGTCCAAGTCGACCGCGTCGTTGGTCAACATCCGACCATCTGAGGCTGCGCGAGCGCGGGAAGGACAACCAGTGACGGGAAAGAGCAACCTTAAGAAGAGGGTGGAAGATAAGCCACCGCGGGTGCCATCACCACCACCGATTCCCTCGTTGGCGCAGATGGCGTTGCAACACGCAGACCCTGAGGGGTATGCTGACTATCACAGTCCAACGTACAGCATCTATGGGTTGTACGACGGAGATCGGAAAAGTCGAGGGTATTGATATTCAATGAGTTTGTACTAGTATACGGAGACAAGTTTGATTTGTAGAATGAATAGAAAAAGTTCTTGGCAGGACACTTGAAGTGCTGCGGAGGAGAGAGAAAATAAATTCAACGCCGCACGGCCCCACACGCGTTTCGAGGAAATTTCGCTTAGGCCTGGTAATATCCCCCCAAACACCTTCCTTATACCCCTCATGTCCCAGCCTCGTCAGGACACCGCAAAGGACAGCGAGGACCAGCTCGAATTCGAGGAGCTCGGTCTCTTGCCAGACGCACCTCCAGTCCCTTCTCTATGCGGCATCCCTTTGAAATATATATCGTGAGTCGTCCTTTTATCCGCAGTCGGTCCCGGTCAACCGTTCGTTCATTCCCGTTGACGCCAGTCTCGTCACGCTCGCCGTACAAAACTCACTCCTAACGATAATAATGCACTATTCTCGCGTCTCCATCCCCCCCTCCCAGTCATATTCCGCCCCAGCCGCCGTTCTGCTCAACGAACTCTTAAAAGGCTCTATATCGCTCGCGATTGCCTTCATTCAAATAGACCCCTATACCTCCGACACGCCCCAGCTAGGTCTCACCACTGGCCGCTTCTGGAATCCCTCCAAAGTATTACTCCGTATGCGTAGGTTGGGCAGGGAGGTTTTCAGCCCAGACTGCTGGAAATTGTCCATACCCGCCATCCTCTATGGTGTGTAGATCCTCACTTGCCATCTCACAGCCCCTTTTCATTCCTTCCCCTTCCCACCTCAAGTCATCCAGAACAACTTGCAATATGTTGCAGCCACAAATCTAGAAGCCGCTACCTTCCAAGTCAGCTATCAAATGAAGATTCTTACTACAGCAGCCTTCTCTGTCCTGCTTCTCCGGAAACAGCTGAGCGCTAGTCAATGGGTTGCCCTCTTCTTCCTTGCTATCGGAGTAGGCGTCGTACAGATTCAGACCGGGGCCAGCGATTCAGTCAAGACAGCCTCTCTCCTATTCCAGGGTACTTCAATGAACGCTCTTAAAGGCTTTCTTGCGGTCGTGGCAGCGTGCTTTACATCAGGTCTCGCAGGAGTCTATTTCGAAATGGTGTTGAAGAACTCTCAATCAGACCTCTGGATACGCAACGTTCAGCTCTCCGCATTTTCACTGCTCCCCGCCCTCGTACCTATCCTCATCACCGAGCATTCACAATCAGGGCTTATTCGATCGCTCTTCAAAAACTTTGGTGCCTGGGCCTGGGCCACCGTTGCAATTCAGGTTCTGGGCGGTCTGGTGACTGCTATGGTCATCAAGTACTCTGACAACATCCTCAAAGGCTTCGCGACGAGTCTCAGCATCGTGATATCGTTCCTGGCGTCCGTGGCACTCTTCGACTTCCAAATCACGTTCACCTTCATTCTTGGCTCTGTCATTGTCCTCATCGCCACTTGGTTGTATAACCAGCCCAGCCGCTGCCCAAGTTCGTCTCGATTGGGTTATTCGATTGTAAAAACTTGATGGCTTCTGGAAGCACCGATTCTTTAATGAGGTTGGCAGCTGGGTTTGAGGGGACTCGAGGCTCCGCTTGTGATCATACGTGACATTGCGGAGAGGAACGTGAACGCTTACGACATACCTGTTTATGTACGCCTTTCGGACGTTTTTTTAACCCTATTAGATTTGGACTCAATCATTTGGACTGAGGGAGCTTTCACATATGATATAGGCCATCCTCGTATTCCGTGTTCCTCATACTCGAGCTGCCCCTGATACCGGTGCCTGCCCGAGTCGGTTACGACATAACGATGTGATATATACACTACAATATTCCACACGATGACTTTTCCTTTTCCTGTTGGTAATCGGAGATACAAACATCTAAAATGCAACCTGCAGGCGCAGTGAAACTGGTAGCAAGGTCCGCGCAACACTAGCAATAGCAACAATTCTACAAACGAGTGAAAATACAGGGTACACAACAAGTTGTTCCGGGGGGATAAATGTGAAGATGACCTTAGTTGCGCGATTCGAGCCCTCTCTTGATAGCTGAGATCGCCATAAGCAAAAAAAGGCGCAATGAAGGGAGGGCAGCAGACACGCACCATCACAGGTATCCTTTGCATCACCGAACAGCATCTTCGCGTTCGGCATGTAAAACATGGGGTTTGGAACGTCAGCTAGAGCAAAACGAGTGTGTCAGCGTTCATAAACAGTAGCAGTGCAAAGAAGATATACCGTAACCACTTGACATGCCTCTCTTCATTACGATGACTTGCTTGCTCTTCCACACGTGAAGAACAGGCATCCCCGCTATCGGTGAACCAGGCTCCAGAGAAATAGGATTTACGGTATCGTTTGCCCCTATAACAAGTGTGACGTCCGTTTCGCCAAAGTCGTCGTTAATTTCGTCCATCTCCAAGACAACTAAATATGGATTAGTGATCCAAGGACAAAATCCACATCATCAGTCAAGCTTCGTCGGAGCAGAAATGTATCTCACTGTCGTATGGTACCGATGCCTCTGCCAGAAGCACATTGCATTGACCAGGCATGCGACCCGCCACCGGGTGAATGGCAAAGCGCACATTGATGCCTTTGGCACGGAGCATTGAGCAGATTTCTGAGATAGCATATTGAGCCTTGGCCACAGCCATGCCGTATCCAACAACCTAAAGAGAGTAAGTGAAATTAAGATGAGGAATGGAGATAATGACTTACCAAAATGACGCTGTCGGCGTTGGTAAGAGCTTCTACTGTATCATCCACAGTAGTTTTAGTGACTATGCCTTCGATCTTGGTAGCTTCCGATGGTGCGATTGTGCCAATACCGCCAAACAGAACATTGGTCAAGGACCTGTTCATAGCCACACACTACAAGTTGGTCAGTACGACAAGAGTGCTATGGAGGCAACTTAATTTGCGAACCATGATGTACGAAAGAATAGAGCCGCTGACACCAATCAATGAACCGACGGTCGTAAGGAGCGGGTTGTCCAACATAAAGCCTTCCGCAACAAGTGCAAAGCCCGAATAAGCGTTCAGGACCGTAATGACGACGGCTAAGGGAATGTCCAGGAAATAAGTTAAATCGAGAACGCCGTTGTGATCAACACTCACGCATATCGGCCCCTCCAATAGCCGCTGTCGTAGTGAAACCCTTAATAAAACTGAGAACTGTGCTTGCACCAAGGTAACCTGCGGCAGCGAGAGGTACGGTTGGCGCAGCGGTGACAAAGGCAGCCATCGTCAGTGCGTTAGCACCGAGAAGTCCAGAATTAATGAGATGTCTTCCTGGCATCATCAATGGTCTCGAGCCCATCTTCCCAGCCAATTTTAAGAAAGCCACAACAGAACCGGTGAAGGTGATACCACCAATCACGACTCCAAGGTAGGCTGTCACTTGGTGGAGTACGGAAAGGTGCGATGGGTCGGCGAGCACACTACCGATGGAAGTGAACACAGCTGCAAGACCAACAACAGAGTGCAAAGCTGCGACCACCTGTGGAAGTTCCGTGGCTGTGATGCGTCGACCGATGATGGCACCAATTGTGGCACCGACAGTGGCAACTCCGGCAAACTGTGCTAGGAGTTCTGGAGGGAAGCCAACAGCCAACAATGACGCGAGAATTCCAGAGCCTACACCGAGGATACCGAGAGCATTGCCTTGGCGCGCCGTGGTCTGCGATGACAGTCCAGAGAGAGAGCCTTCGAAAAGTCATGCTTAATTGAAAAGAGAACTGGGACCATGCCACTCACCAATGCAAAGCAGACTGCTAGTCAAGTAGCCTGCTTGGACAAGACCAGCCATTCCAGTACTCGCTGCAGCCAGGAATCCTCCTGTGAATACAACCGCAGGGACTCCGTACAGCCATGAATATTCAGGCGGATCACTTGGTCCTGTAACGTATTAAGCCACAACTCGAATTTCATGGCCATGTACTTACTCTTGAACATGTCAAGCATACGCTTGGTGATGACGAAACCTCCAGCGACATTCACACTGGCAAGAAGAACAGACAGTGCACCGAGTACTTGAGGAATGGTCTCCGGCAAGTAACCTCCACCCATCACAAACAAACCTCCGACACCAACCATCCCTGCAAGTCTCTTTAGTATCGAAGTCCTTGATTCAAGTATAAGTGGACTAACCGGAAATTGCGTTTGTAACTGACATCAACGGTGAGTGTAGAGCCGGAGCCACACCCCAAACAACACGGTATCCGACCAGACCCGCCAACCCAAATGTAAAAAAATTGCTCATAAAGGCAGCCCCAGTGAGCTTCCCAAGTGCAACTACCGATCCCATTCCCGCAGTAACGGTAGTAACTTCACGAGTAACCTTCTGCCATGGAGTGATGGCTTTGGTTTGTACCTCCTCCACCTTGGGAGCTGGGGGAGGAGCTGGACGAGGAGCTGGACGAGGAACCGGTGGTAATTGTTCACCCTTGTGAACCGCAATCGATCCCCTGACTACTTCGTCGCTCAGGTCAATGGCGTAGTTGTTGCCTTCACCAATAGACAAGAGAAACTTGGTAATGTTATTTGAGTATAGGGCTGATGACTGCGTTGGTAACCGCGAAGGAAGGTCAGTATAACCTGCACAAGTGAATGAGTATCTAATTGATCTTCATCGGGGGTTGCATTACCGATGATAGTGACTCCATTCTTGACAACCAACTCCCCGGGCACAGTAGCCTGACAGTTACCTCCCGCTTCGGCTGCCAACTTGACCAAGAACATGAGTTTTCAGGTCTCGCAGATTCGACAAAACATACGTCAACGATGACGGAACCTTGCTTCATTGCTGCAACCATCTGCAAGCGAACGTAAGTTCAGACCGCTCAATGTTGACCCTTCACTGACCTCGTTCGTGATCAGCTTAGGAGCAGGTTTGCCAGGAATAAGCGCAGTTGTTATGACAATGTCGACCTCCTTGCATTGTTCCATGAAAAGCGCCATCTCTGCTTCGACAAACTCTTTGGACATTTCCTTGGCATAACCGCCTGCTCCGCCACCTTCCTCCTGGATAGAGACTTCGAGAAACTCGGCGCCAAGAGATTGAACTTGTTCACGCGCAGCTGAGCGAGCGTCAAACCCTCGGACAATCGCACCAAGTCGACGCGCCTATCACGAGCGGGTTTGTTCCCGTATAATATATGTTCGGGTCAAAAGGACAAACCGTTGCAATAGCACTGAGTCCGGCGACACCGGCACCAATGATAAGAACCTTGCCAGGGGGGACCTTATAGACGCGTAAGACGCGTGAAAGTACATGAAAAGACACGCGGTTACCTTCCTGCAGCAAAAGAATTAGAAGCACCTATTACCCTAGGACAGCCGTATACTCACCCAGCTGCCGTGACCTGTCCGGTAAGATATCGACCAAAGTGGTTGGAGGCCTCTAAAACAGCTTTGTAGCCTGCGATATTGGCCATAGAACTGATCCGAGGGCATTAAGTATCAATTCTGGATGTGATCTTTATGCTTACCTCAAGGCATCGAATGTTTGAGCGCGGGAAATGCGTGGAATCATGTCCATGGCAAACGCATTTACGTTACGCGAGGCCAGCTTCTCGACAAGCGACTTGTTCTGCGCAGGGTATAAAAAAGAAATAACAGTACTACCTTCTTTCAAGGCGGTGACCTCCTCATCTTGTGAAGGAGGCCGCACTTTCAGTAAAATGTCCGTCTTCTTGTAGAGTTCTTCTTTGGAAACCAAGGTAGCTCCAGCCTTGGCATAGTCTCCATCTAAGAATTGTGCGGCAGCACCGGCGTTTCTCTCTACCAGAACACTACTGAAGCCTTTCTTCTTCAGCAGAGCAACATTTTGAGGTGTAAGAGATACACGACACTCGTTTGGGTACGTCTCTCTTGGTGCGCCGATGATAAGAGAAGAATAAGGAGTGCCTGTGGGAACGAGGGGCTACATATCAGCGCGTGTCAGGTGATGCAGGCCATGATATGTACCAGAATCCTTCTTTGTCTGTGAAGTGGATGACGATGATTGATTTCTACGGTATACGGACCAGTGGAACGACCGGATGCCTGTGGATATGAATAACTTGTCAAGAGGTTTGCGTGTCGATTATTCTAACCTGAAACAAGTGGTTTTCGGGACGCTATGCTGCCCAACGACCGGCAGCTCATGGTCGTCACGGACGGCCAACAGGCCGACATGGACATGGTCGTGGTTGAAGGAACAATTATTCGCAGGACACCCAAGACTGCCTGGTGAGTCGGAGTTGCAGGCGCGGGTTACATAAAAACAAACCCATATGCTGGTTGTTTGGCATGATTGCTTTACCCAACTTCCCCACTTGGTAGGCTGATGATCTTACCTTACATTCCAGCTACACCCGAGACATCTCGTGCGACCGATGCTGCTTTATCGTCGCACTTCGGCCTCCGAATCTCACGGTCATAACCGATACGGCCTTGCCAGCATGTTCCTGCAGACCCCGCGGGACAGCCATGCACCTCGGAACAACACGCGAGCTGTTGCATGACATGCGCTGTCTGGCTACCTCTATTACGAGTGGTGTAACTTATTTTGCATCACAACTCCAACAAAATTTCGTGTTTGCACGTGCGACATACATAACTAACGCGTTGTCTCATAGCTACAGATTTTTGATCGCCTTCTAACTCGCCAAGGCGAGTGAGAGCTCCACGTCCACGAGCACCCGAGTGTGTGCGTGTTCCCACAGGGCCTCACCTGCTGCAGGCTCAATGGGAGTAAGTGGCCGCCGAGGATTGCCTCCACATCCGTAGAGCTTGTCTAGCAGAAACTTGGTACCAGCTATAGAAGACTTGGCGATTGTAGCATCCGCCCGTGCAACAATTCCTTGCAATCTTTGGGCCTCGCCAAGAAGCTTTGGATCAGTCTTGGATCCCTCACTTAGTTGAAATAGTTTTACTAGCGTACGCTGTTGCAACAACGATGTCATCGACACAGGTGCTGTAAAGCGTTTGGTTACTTACCGGTGCGACGTTCGCAAGTCCTGTAATGGCACCGTGGCCATTGGCACATGCACCTGGGAGGAGGAAGTCGGCGAATCCGCCGAGAACAAGGAATGGTGCACCCTTATTCTTCCGCGGATGGTTAAGAGAAAACGTCGGGTCGGAAACAGTGGCAGCGATGCGTGTTAGCTTTCCTACATCGCCACACCTATAAACGGGAATTAGCCTAGGCACTCGCACATATTGGTCTTTATGAACACACGTAAGTTTGACACCAGCTAAATTGGGACACTCTACGGCAAGTTCAGTGATAAGATCAGAATCCAAGTTGATCCCCCCAGCAGCTCCAGGATCTAAGACAAGATGAACAAGTCAGCCGTATATCATAACATGAGTGTCGTGCTCACAATTATAAATCATAACGGGTATCGGACTCTTTTGGCTGATCTCTGTCCAAAAAGCCTTGAGCGCTTTCTTGTTGCCAGCGAGTGCCCCAGTAAAGTATCCGCTACAGATAGCAATAGCGCAGTCCGCGCCAGCGTCAGCTGCTTCATTTGCCAACTCTACGCACTCCCGCGTGCTACCAGCACCAATTCCAGAGATAATCGGCACCCTATCTAAACCTGCGTTGTCCAGAACCTTCCTCGCTGTTCTGATTAACGTTGACCGTTCGGCATGCGATAAATGAATGGCTTCGCTCATGGAACCTGACAACAGTGGTCGGACACCGGCTAAAGCTGTTCGAAGAACATGTTTCTCAAATGCGTCAAGATCTGTTCTTCCCTTTAGTAGTGCATTCCACAGCGTTCAATCACTGTCAGTGCCACTAACCAAGATCCTCGGACTCCACTTTAAAAAACGTTGGAATAGGAGTATAGATGCCAGCACTCAATGGGCGGGTTACAGTGGTGTGATGGTCATTGGTATCATTGGCTGCCATACTTGAAACCGGGGTAAAGGGAGGGATAGGTGACAGAATCCTCAGCGAGGTATATAAGGAGTTTCCAAGCTCCGCTGGTTCCGGAGAGCGGTCCGAGCCGGTCCGTGACAACATGTACTACGGCTTAGCTGATCCATTTGCCTTCGTACGACCTCCTCGCGGGGTCAAGTCGTTACCCACGCTGCTCCTTTAGAGACATCCAAGTTGGAACTATAATGAATATGCACTGTGTGGTTGAGATCGTGACTTGAAAATGTACGTGCTCGTCTTGGTTGAATGTACCTTGTAGGGCAATGTCAACGTCTGTGAAGAGGCGCCGGAATTTTCACGGCCCGCACCAACCACCGGAACACGGACTCCCATTCCATGTTTCTGAGGAACAAGGTCTGCGTATAGTTAAGGCACGTACATTTCCTATGTTGAGTAAACGCGTCGTGTGGAATGGATTGCTGGGCATTTTACTCTTTCTGCGTGTCGACTATCTCCAATCGATCGAGAATCTCTTTCTCCCATGCCCTCCAGCCGTCTTCACCTCGTTCGCCCTCGTCTTCCAAAGCTTTCTCAAAAACGTCCCATGGCACACATGATTTGTCCTCTCCATCTCTGGGATTCAGGGTGAACCTTCCTTGCCGAGACCGGGTCAAAGTGACCACATGCGCGGCAGAACCAAGCGCGCGACCGAGATCGTGAACGATTGAGCGGACATATGTGCCTCCAGAGACTCTCATGCTCAGAACAAACGCCGTCGGAACCTGTTCGATGTGCTCGTCGGGTTTGTCTTGTATGGTGGGATCGATCTGATCTGACTTCAGGGCTGTCTTGAGGGCAGCCTTCTGATCTGGGCTGAACTCCTTCTCTGGCCATCGAAAGTTGTGATGACCCCCCTTCCAATCGACAAGATCCAGTGAGTGGACAGTAACCTTCCTCTTTTCGATGGGCCGAGGTAACGGTAGACCTTGACGGGCATACTCGTACAATGGCTTACCGTCCATCTTGAGCGCGGAGAATCTGAGGAGGATTGAGTGACGAGAACGAGAGTTCGGAAGGAGGGACAAACATGGGCGGTGTTTGGTATATCTCGCCTCTGAATTCATCGAGGATCGCCTCCACCGCTCCCTTGGTAACATGGCGCCATGGAGCGTCGCGCACACGGGAACCCTGGCAATCATAACTATCTGTTTCGCAGCCCAGGAGGGCGGTGGTCCTATACTCCTATATATCCTGGCTGAAAACTCGAAATGGAATGAGCAATCCGGGAGAGTGAGATACCTTGACGCAATCCAGAAAGTCGGAGAGCCGTTTGGTGCCTTTTCCGACGCCAACGACTAGACCCACCGAGGAGTCACTGACATATCGACATGAGAGACGATGCAGATTGTACCTAGTACCCCGTCAGCAAGTGGATCCAGCGTTCCACCTTGGCCGATTTTGACAGCATTTTTTCTCCTTTTCCTACTACCCTCTCCGGTCCGATTCTCTAGTTTGCGGGGGTCCACAAATAGGCGCGAGTTGCCGACAAGTTGCTTTATGTCTTCAAGAACAGACATTGAGGTTGGGCCCGAGGGCTTCGAGACCGCAAATAGCCCAGACAAGGGCAAGGGAGGGATGACTACTTTGGGCATGCTCGTAAGAGATTGAAGAGGGTTCTGGGGAGCATTGGAAGTAGTGGGGCCAAAGCAACGGTGCCAGTCAGGTGTCTGCTTGAAAGAGGCTGAAACTGACCTACTACCACCGAACTTGGCCGTTACAGTATTCAGCGCTCAGCCTCCGCGGACGGTTGAATGGACAAGTAATGCGGGTCAGAGACTGACAGCGGTTGCAAATAGCTATCCGAGGAGTGCCAACTTAATTAAGGTTCAAGCTCAAGGCTGATCCAGGCAACGCAAGTAGATTCGTCCGCACTACTAATGGCATTCGAACAATTCAGTCCAGCATTTGGCACTGAACTTGAAGTGGAGACATCCTCAGCGGTCAGGCCATCACAGGAGTGATCGGTGAGGATACCTCCGCTTGTCGCTGACGTGCATGGAACTCAATCCAAGATCAGCCGACGCATGGGATGTCCCTTCAGGCCCATCACAGAATAAACCCGTTTGCAAGAAATCTCCCATGCGTTGTACCGCGTGTACATGGACTCATCAAGATCAACCCTATAATAAGGACGTTGTACGTTTGAATGGATTCATACGCTCTCGTGACCCCCGTCCACGGTATAATGGGCGCACCAGAGATATTGCGTGGCTCTCCCATTCTAGACAGGGAACTCAAGGACGACGAATTTTCAGAAGCGGAACGTGCTGCCCTCGAGGGGTCTGTCTGGAGGAAACTCGACAGATGGGTTCTTCCAATATGCACAATCTTCTATCTGCTTTCTTTCTTGGTATGTCGTTCGGCAGATTCGCTGCCTTCTCGACTCAGATTGTGCGGGATGTGTAGGACAGGAGTAATGTCTCGAACGCCCGCGTAGCTGGAATGCAGACGTCCTTGAAAATGTCCAACTACGAGGTACGTTGGAATGCGCTATTTAATTCGACTCTCTTCCGGCTTATGCATCATGTAGTATTCCGTGGCTTTGACTGTCACTTATGTGTAAGTACTTGAACTTCTGCTACACGTGGGACGACTTTGAGATGCGCGTAGTCCATATATTGCTGCGGAGTTTCCCTCAAACTTGCTTTTGAAGGTAAATCACAACGGCGTTGAGAGTGCGACTTGTTACATGTCTTCACTCTCCAGCGTATCGGGCCTAATCTTATGCTTCCCGCCATGGCCACTATGTGGGGTCTTGTTTCCACCTTACAAGGTGAGAGCGTCGCTGTCAACTTGAAATCGAACATTCACTCAGAGCGCTGATAGGCGTCGTCTATAACTATTCCGGGTTGCTTGCTTGTCGATTCTTCTTGGGGTTGATGGAAGGTTTGGTCGGTGCGCATCCATAATGCATTTCATTTATCATTGGCCCAGGTGGCCTTTTCCCTGGCCTTGTTCTCTATCTTTCTTTCTTTTACCCTCGTAAGAGACTGCAAATAAGGTAAGTATCAGGCCACCCCTGGCGTACCTCTTGACGACCCTTCTCAACAGAGTGGCCACCTTCTTCGCATCAGCTTCGTTATCGGGTGCGTTTTCTGGTTTGCTCGCTGCAGCCATCGATGAGATCAATGGAAAGGGTGGTAAGCCCGGCTGGGCTTGGATATTCATCCTTGTAGGCGGCGTACACTGCTTCTTGAGGTTTTTCTCATCCCTTACGATAGGAAGGAATATTTACCTTCCTCTTTGGAATCATCTCCTTTTTCCTGCTTCCTCGTTCGCCCGAAAGGGCACGCTTCTTTTCAGAAGAGGAGCGGGCATATGTCTTATTTAAACTCAAAGAAGATGGCGCTGTATCGCAGGATGACAAAAAAGACACTTTCAGCTGGACAGAAGTCGTTGAATCAGCAAAATCACCGCATGTCTGGTTTCTTGCCATAGTCCTGTTTTTCAATGGTACGTCAGAACATTCCCAGCTAACTTGGGCTCACTCTCCACACCTCTCAGGGACGACCCTGTACGGTTTGGCTTAGTGAATTTTGTTCACCAATACCTCTGGCTTTGATTATTTACACTAATTTCGGATGGATAGTTTCGAACCGACGATCGTGGCCGGTCTTGGTTACGCGGGCAACCGAGCTCAGCTCATGAGCGTTCCTCCGTTCGCTACCGCTTTTGTCTGTGCGTAACTCAGGACGATCATCTTTGTGGCACTCATCCTTTTCACTACAATTAGGCTCGATGATCTCTGCCTTTGTGTCAGACCGTTACCGCTGTCGTGGGTGGACAACGATATTCTTTTCTATCCTGGAGATTATAGGATTTTCCATGTTTTACGGTACGGTTTTGCCGATCTAGCAAGGTCATGTTCCTGACACACTTGTAGCAAGTGACGCATCACATGTCCGCTATGGATCCCTTTTCTTCTCAATCACAGGGACCTATTGCACTGCGCCTGCACTAACGACGTGGATGGCCAACAACAGCGCACCGCACGTCAGGCGCGCGACATCCGTCGCGATTGCTTTCATCATGACCAATGCAGGTGGTATTCTTGCCACTTGGCTCCTTGGCTCCTTGTCTCCGGCTCCGAACTACGCAAAGGCAACGATCACGTTTATTATAATGTCCCTTGGCATGGTGGTCTTCTCAGCAGTCAACCTAGTGTACCTTTCCCGAGAAAACCGTTTGAAAGCTGAGAAGAGACAGAAGATGACGAGGGAAAAAGAATTTGCGGGGCTGGGGGATCGCAGCGCATGGTTCATCTACAGCCTCTAGATTAATGTTCTGACGGATATTGGGTACGCATATAAAATTTTATGCTTGTTTAATGAAAATGTAGAAATGTGTGAGGCGGCGGGCTGAGTCACGTTGCCCGAGTTGTGCGTGTGTAAAGGTTCCGCTTTCGATTGGAATAAACGGGCCTAGAATCTCATGAGTGGGATCGATGGTGGCCTGTGAAACTTGAAAATATCGATGGTAGCACAACGGCGACATGCATTTCAACTTCAAATTGTTTTTTGCTCAGCTAGGGTTCGCAGATGAACAAGTAAATGGAGTACTGTAGACCGCGGCAGTAAATGCCCTATAAGTTTCCATTGATCCACGCTCCCCCACAAACACAGCGGTTCGCCCACATTTTCTCCCAGGTTCTCCACCTCAACGAGACATGTCCTGCGACGCTCACCTCCCCGCCTATCTCTGACCTATACCCGCATCGGAGGCATAGTAAGCCGGGGTTGTGTCGTATCAAAACACCCTTTGTAACTACGTCCCTGTCCTGCTCTTTCCCGGACCGCTCAGAAGTTGACAAGTTTGCGAAACCATCAATGAGATCTGCAGCCTTGATAAACAAGCGCGGTTTGTCGATCGCTGTGGATGTACACAGTGTGTGTACCACTTTTCGTAAAAGTGGATATTGAGCAGGGACCGGATGACATTTTGATAGCGACAACCTCGCTTCATCCCCTGTTTCCAAAAAAAGGGAGGGGGGGAAGCATGACGAAATTAATGTGGTAAATTGTTCAGTCAACGATTGTGCCTTATGGTAATGGAGATGGGATATATCAACTTACCAGGGATATTTCTCATGTCAGGCATTGCGCCTTTTAATATCTCCTCGATTCCCCTGAGGTCGAGCCCAGAGCAACCAATAACATCCATGAGGATATCCCTCGCAATCTGCGAGTTTTCTCCTTTGGGTGTGAGTGCACTAAGTGAATGGTAGAACCTATTCACATGCGTTATCACCCCAATTAGACTCGGTAGGAAAAATGGATGAGTGAGGTGGAGCAGGATAGGTGAATCAAAAGGCGAAGGGAGAGGAGGCCGCTTGCTTTCTAGAGTGGGTGAGCCGCTCCATTACGAGTGGAGGATGCAGAGGAACATACCGTCCAGGGCGAGGACGTCTGTGTCATCAACAGGCTCGAGTTTTGGTTGAAACTCGTTCGCGTTTGGAGTGAGGTCGGTTACATCGGCGGCAGAGAGGCATTCCTTCATGAGCCTCTCTAGAAAGCTGACTGCCCATCCTGACAGACTAACGAGCTGCCAGATAGCCTCTAAATAGAAACGGTCAGCGCAGTCATTCCTATCACGAGACAAAACTAGTCTACCCAGATCGTATCCTTCAGGCTCCTTACAGTCTTCAAATGCAGCAAGACAGGCTGTTACGGAACACATGTCGTGGGCATTCCTCCAAAGCGACGACAACAAATCTTTCTCGTCGTCATCCAGGAGAAGTCGCGCTCTTGTTCTGAGAAGTGGAGTGACAAATGATCAAGGAAAATAGAGGATCAACTGACCTATAAAGCTCGACAGTCGCTCCCAGAACATCCGCAACGCTAAACGCGCCAACTACCCCAGCACGTAAATTTATCTCAAACGCTAACCACGTCCCCCTCAAGGTATCCACAACAGTATCCAATGGCACCGCAGGTACAGCAAGGACATGAGCAATGTCCGCTATCGATCGGCGCGATTGGAGGGAAGTAACAAGTACCACGGAAAGAGATGAGATGTTTCTCGGAGCAGGGTCTAAGAGTTATGAGATTGAATGTCACGGGAAGGTGGAATGTATGTACCCCCCGATACTGGTATTTTCGTGAGTGGCTTGGGTAGAGTATAGATTGACATTCTACGCAAAGCTATCGCGCACAAAAGCACTTGATTTCTTGACGCTGCCATATTCACCGGCCCTGGAATCCACGAATGCAAATGTGTAGAGTACTTGCTGACATGGATGGACTTACAATCCATGCCTGCCACACTTATTGGTGCCATGATCGGCAACTGTTCCCGTTCAGGGTCATCAGTAAGGTCAGGTCTGCAAAACGATTACAATACATCAGTGATTCGATATTTATAAATCATCGCAACGCACAGTCGCAGAACAACAATCTTACCAGCCACCACTTCCCTCGCCTTCTGGCTCCGTCGGGACAAAGGACCACCTGCATTCGCCAACAAGGCTATAAGACCCCTCTTCCGGGGATTGGTGGAGACCCATGCAGGACACGAAAGCGCCAAAACAGACGGGAAACATGAGCGCTCTCCGACCTGGTAGGTAGTCTGGTTAAGTGTGTTAGTGTTCACCAACAAGATGCCATGACGGGTATTACCCAAGCTGTCTTAACCGGTATGGCTGATGACGGTGCGCGGGCGAGAGTGTACGCTACAACAGCAGATTTTGGAATTGTGCTGTCTATGTAGCAGAAAAGAGGTTTACAGTCCACGTCAGCGGACCAAGCACACGTGGAAATGGGTAGCCCTACATTCTTCAAAGTCCAAGAAAGATGCAACCAAGAATGTCGGTGGGGGTTCCACTGGACGTATAGGTTGTTTATCCCTTTTAGGCGAGGTCCTCGGTGAAGCTGAGGGATCGGACTTCGGAGGTGGAGAGCAGACGAACGTGAGGCCGCTCATGTGGGGAGAGGGGTGATGAAGAGGTGGAAGTGGTTGACTAACCAGACCTAGCATTCCGAAATCCATGCTTGAGTAGTTCGCAGCGACAGTAACCGAGATCATACCCGTATACATTCCATCGAAACGGAGCTTAACTTCACACAGCTCGATTGTCTGTTCTTCCGCTAGTGCGCCCCATTCTAATGATGGAACTTGTTCCTCTGGAGATGGATCCTGTGATTGCGGAATATCTATTGAAAGACCAAGGTCGAGATCGTTATACGCCGCCGGTTTCAAGCTGTCAGAGGTTGGATACCTCCTAGACCTCATAGCGACCAGAATGGAAGACTCTGATGCAATAGTATGGTGAGACGGCATGTGACAAAAAGAAAAATAGAAGAAATATTTTTACCGCCGTAAATAAATCCGATAGCGGCATAGATGCATAATCTTGAGGTTTTAGGACCAGCCGGGGTGTCGTGCATTGCACCGAGTGGCTGACCCTCAGTAGTGAAGTAAGGCTGAGTTAAAGAGCAGAACAACATTTTCAGAGGCGGGACATAGGTACGGAGGTAGCAAACATGAAGCTGGTGTGCCTGCGTCACAAGCAGGAGAGTTGGATTCGACACTGGCGTAAGTGGACCCCGAGACGGAAGACGAAACGATGAACCATCTTCAGAGGTTGACCACTATTCGAGATGAATGACAACGCTTGAATAGACCCGAAACACGAAACGACGCACCTCACGCTCAGCACCCGCCCAAGCACATGTTATGACGCCAGCGCCGCGGCTGAATGGCCAGTACTCTTTGACTGTCCAAGCATCTATACAACACCCACGATTCCAAAGGCAAGCGATGCCGTCACTTTCGTGGCTTGGGAAAAATGCGAACAACCAGTGGTCATTCGGGGATACACTGATGACAGTCGGTGGTCCATAGGAAGCGGGGGAGCGGAGGATTGGATCAGGGGATACCACCAAGAATTGCTTTGAAGATGGAAAGAGACGACCAATGATGATGGGCTGCGTTGGATGCGCGGTGAATATTGTGGATGAGCTAGACCAAGCAACGGGCCTGCCATGGGTCAGGGTTGTGGGTATACATGCCCGCAAAAATATTGACATACCTGCGAACGTCCTCCACCAGAGGATGCAAGTTCCACCAATTTACTCGCCACCTTCCATCGTCGTTGATCTTTCCTCTGGTGGGAGAACTCTTCCCTTCCAAAGTCGACATCCGTGTTACATCAAAGCTCGGCTGTCGAGCGCGTCGTGCACGTCGAGGAGAATTATGGGGCACGTGATCAAGTCACATCGGTAGTCGTTCAGCGAATCTCTTGCCACTATCAACGGCATGTCCAAGTTTCTCCAAACATCTATACTCGTGAATGATCAGCGCACAGAACTTATCGTTCAACCATTTGCGGATCGGACCCTTGTGCTCGTCACACAAATGGGCAAAGTAGGTAATTTGGTACTGTACACTCGTCCTTTTCCTGTCAAGGGTCCATTGTTAACTGACATTTAGATCCAAGCCTCCGTTCCATCGACAACAGATCTGTATGCCCACACTTCATTCAACGTCTCCGATCCACGAGAGCCTCTCCCTTCCCCCCCTCCGGCCATACAACTCACGCCAATCTTTGGGAGTGCGCCATCACCACACTTGCAAACACTCTACTTGCTCTATGCAGCACAGATTGCAACTCTGGTCTGGCTAGCAATTGGAGGTGAACCTCGCAGTGTTGTTGTAGGAATTGCACTTCAGAGATCAAAGAGGCATGCAGAAGATGAACTGGGCGAGGAGGAGCAGCAAACCTTTCATGCAGTGATGGAAGCTCTGCAGATGATATTGAGGTAAATTTGGCAGATTTGTCATAGCAAGGGGTGGATTACTGGATGTGGAAATGACCTGCCAGTGGCAACTACCTCAGAAAAAGCGAGCGGAGTGTGAAACGCATGGCTCGGAGCGCTAACGCATCTGTCGGACTTTCAAGATTGGTATTATTTAAAGTAGTTGTGTATAGGGTTAGGGTTAGCACAATTCGAGAGCAAAAAAGAATGGCCTGCCCAGCCAGAGTGGCCATGACAGGACAGGAAAATATTGAGACAGTGCGTGAGCCGAAGCCCATACAAGCCGCAGTTACCCTCTGTATGGACAGGGTCGCCGTGCTATGGAAGGTCCCCACGGCCCGCATACCCAGTTACATGAAGGGGCGTGCGCCATCAAGGTAAGTATGAGGTTTTACTTTCGTCTGCCCATCGCTTATATTCCTTTCGCACCTGCGCACGGACCAAGTCATCCCAATTAGGTATGTAACCATCTTCCTCGTTCCGTTTCCTGATTTTATCTATTTCCTCAAACTTTTACATCTCCCACAACCATACCCAGATCTCTTCTCACTAGGAAAGTCAACCTTCCGTTCGCGTGGTCGGAGGGGCAACACTGCGGTCATCTACTCCCAACTTGCATTCGTAATACCAGAGAGCTTTCTGTACAGGAACGTATCAGTTCAAATGCAGTTTCAGACCACATGTAGTTTATTCAACAACGCACATTCCCCAGTGTGCCATTACTTAGTCCTTTCTGCTCCACGAGATTGAAATGACTCGAGATCACTTTGTTTCTCTGTGCAGTGATTTTTCGCCTTCTCTTTCCCGTTGCCGCTTGTCCCACTTCCACTGGAGAAGACTACCCAGTCGTTGATCAGGGGGCAGCGCGGTGCGAGGATTCGTCTCGTAGAGGTAGTAAGCGAAACACCCCGTGAACACACCCAACAGAGAGTCAATTCCACTATCAAAGAGCCAGTGAGTGGAAAGAATATTCGTATTGACAAAATGGCCAACCGTGAAAGTAACACCTGATGAGACATTTCGTGTCTTGTGAGCTGCCGCAGCGTGAGCGTGTGTTATTATCCAACGGTGCAGTCCAAAAAAACAATGTCCGTCAATCACCGCCGAAAAATGCCGTGTAACGGAACGTCGGTTAGTCGGGGACTTTGCTGTTAAAAATTCGTGTACCTCGCGTGCTCTTGCAGGTACAACTCCATCTCGAGTCCTTTTTTCAGCCTATCTCGTCTTCGACACGAAAATGTCTACCGCAGTGACCCTCGAACGCCAGATTCGTCCCATCTATGGTTGGTCCCAAGCTCGGCCTGTCTTTGGCAAACTGCAATGCTCATTAGCCAACTACTTCGACCACAGAGGCTCTCGACACCGGCTCGAACAAATCGGCAATAGTTTCTTGCAACAAGCTGCTCAAGAAGTATCCCAACAACCTACTAGTCAAGGCATGTTTTGATGCAGCACCGCGACAGCTTTCAGCTTATGTATCTTCATAAATAGTCTCTCAAGGCCCTTGCACTCGTGCGCTCCCAAAAAGTAGAAGAATCTCTCGCGTTGTGCGATGAGGTGCTCGCTGTCAAACCCCTGGACGACGCGACTATTTCTGCCATGATGCATGTCCTAAAGGGTCTGGGAAGGAGTACGTCCTTGACCCCTTGCCGGTTTCAGGGACCTATATCACGTTTTAGTCACCGACATGGTCAACATGTTTGATGATGCCTACAAGCAACAACCTCTGAACGAAGAGTATGGTGCTCAGACGTTCTTTGCACACGTGCGCACCGCGAATTGGAAATCTGCACAACAGGTATATCTCTCGGAGCTTGCCCATATTGGCCTGACATCTGTGGTGTGCGTCATCATAGGTTTCTACAAGAATGCACAAACAATTCCAAGAGGACCGGTACTTGTATTGGAGTGTGATGGGGGCGATCCTCCAGGTCCGTTTCGTCCGCACAACCAGTCACAAGCTCACACCGCACATTCCCAGGCCAGTGATCCGACAACAACCCCAAGCATGAAGACGCTTCTTTACAAGCTTGCTCATAGGCTGGTTACTTCATCGCCGTCCCCATCCTACCTGACTGCGGATCGCTTTCACATGCACATCAGCATTCTGAAGGAGTTGGAGTTGTACGACGAAGCGAACACACTTCTAGAAAGTGATATTGGGAAAACGATCTGCTCAACTAGTCTCGCGTGTGATCAGACACGCCGGGAGATCTGGCGAGGCAGAGGTCTTTTCAGGGAAGAAGGAGAGCATGCACAACAAAAAATCCTCAATGGGTCCGTCCAATTCCGTGCTTGTGATATGGTTTTTGTGGTACTTCAGAGCTGATCATTCATTTAGAGACCGCAACTGGCTAGAATTTTTGTCCGTTCTCGACTCGACTTTCGCTCCAGTCTCATCTCAGCGAGAAGGAGGAATCATGGAAGAGAGCAAAAATGAATGTTTGGTAAATGTTTCCAAGGCTCGCGCATTCCTTGCAGAGGTCGCGGAGAAGGATGGTACAAAGAATCGGGCTGCTCCTCTAGCTCTGCTTGAATTAGAACATCGCGCCCATAAATCTGGCTTGTCTGGTTAGTTTTCTATTATCGGGAACTTCGCGCACTTTGGATGCTGAAATTAGACCCTAGATGACAGTGTGGTTGTCGGTTTGATGGAGAACTACTTCACTGAGTTTGGTGACAAAGCATGTTGCTTTGAGGACTTGATCAGCTTTCTTGATTTGGAAACTACGTCGCTTGGCCGGTGGAAAGCATTCCTTGCACACCACCAACCATCCTTCGTAAGCACCATCCGCAATTACGCGGTGACGAGTCCTTTTTTCAATTCGCAGCCCCAACTCAGGCATCCGTGGGTGACCTTCAACGACTGATTAACGTACGGAAACTCGAGCGCTTTATGCTCCTGGATTCAGAAATCACGGTCGAATCTGAGACTGCTCGCGGGTTAAAGAACCTCAAAGAGTACCTGGAAGGCCTCGCGCTTGGCAGAGACCTCCCAATTACCGAGCTACAGCCCGCCGACGACCTGGTTCTTCTGGCTGTGAATGCTCTTGTGATGGTCTGGGCACTCAACCATTCGGAAGAGGCTCTCTACCAGGCAGCCACAGTCTTAGAATATGGGTTGACTAAGAGTCGTGTGTCATTCCAGATGCGCATAATGCTTGTTCGGATATATCGCATTTTGGGTGCGTGTGTTGAGGTTGTTGATTGTTGGGTTACTAACCCTTTGAATAAGGTGCACCATCACTTGCCCTGGAGCATTACCGCCAGATGAATATCAAGCAAGTTCAGAACGACACTTTGTCTCATCTTGTTCTTACTCGCGCTTTGACGTTTTCGCTTGCTGCCACTGGGGACCTAACATACCCTTCGGAATGCTTAGAGTCTAGTCAAATATACCTGGCAAGCTCTCAAGAGGTTCGTTTCACGGTCACGCTGCGATCCTCTTGTCCTAAGTCAGTCTAGACCTCAGACTTCATTGTTCGCTCGTTTACTGCGGAGAAGTACACTCAAATTCCGGATTTCATCGATTTCGAGGACAGATTGGAGAACTCCCTCCAGAGGGACGTCATTAAATTGGAACACGTCCGCATGCGTCTCACGCACGAACCATTAAACACGGATATCATAGATATGGAACTCATCGAGCTCAAATTCATGTTTGACCGCGGTGTGTCCCCTAAATTTTTTCATGATTGATTCTGACGAAATTGGCTACATAGCTCACCATGACAATCGCGATTTCGTCATCATTCCCAACTATCAGCCCCATTGTAAACCAACATTTAATGACCAGAGTTTGCTGTTTGGGTCATCAACTGGCGTGAGTCACAGTAGTTTATGGTGCCTAAATATCCAAGTATCTTTTTTTCAGCAAGGGTGGTTGTGGTGTTTTTTGAAGATCTATATCCGCGCATTCCAACATGCTAGTGACTTGGATGACATTGTTGAAGAGAAATTACTCGTAGGCGATCGGCCGAAGAAGAGCTCAGATCCCGAGGTGCAGTTACCCCTGCGAGAGCGACTCGCGATGAGGAGAGCAGAAGAAACCGCAGAGGTAATAGTACCTCTGCTCAAGTCTTCATGCATGGTTAATGTTGTCTTCAGTTGACCTCCGACGAGGCCCAACTGCTCGACTGGGCCACTGCCCTTGGCGACTGGCTTGAGCCTCATCACAACCATGTTCGCCCCCCACCGGCAGTAGTATTGGCGGAGGCCTCCAGACAAACGGAACTGAAGACTGGGTTTCCATTGCGTGGCGTTGACCTCCAAGCTCACAATGGTGATGGGAATGGTCACCCCAAGAAGGATGATGAGGCACCGCCTATCAAGGAAGCGTCGGGCCTACTGACTGTGTTCTTCGATACCATGTTCTCTCGTTTCGGGCATTTGCTAGAGTCGAAATGTTCACTATCGGAGTTGTTGCACGTTGCCACAATCACACAGGAGGTAATTGATTGCTTAGCTGCCGTCTTTGTATCTCCATCTAATGGGTTTCATCTAGGCGTTTATTCTCTTCACAATTGAAACGATGCGCTTCAAATCTCCTGCCGTGGTCAAAATTCACAAACTTGGTAACGTCAGTTGTAACATCGAAAAATCGTCGATTGTGTCTACTAATGGTCGGATACACGGCAGCTTGTCTCACAGTTCAAAGATATCCGGTCGAAAGCCAGTTATGTGTTGAAGGAAATGTCAGTAGCGTTGATCAAAATTGGAGAGGTCCAAGGCTCTCCTGAGCACCGTCGAGCATTTGTGCAGGCCTGCACAGCTGTGACTATTGAACAGGTTCATCATTCCTTTCTTCGAGAGATATTCTGGTTTTTAACAATGATCCCTGTGGGACTTCAGATTACCCATGACTTTGTTTTGAATGTTGCCAAGAGCGTAACTGACTCACGGAAAAAGGTGCTTGAAGGGGTTGGAAAGGGAATTGCGAAGCTTAACGCTGCGCACGGGCAGTCATAAGACCCCTTACGATATCACATGCATTACAGCCCCCACTCATTTCTGTAGACGCAACACATCTAATCTAATGCTACTTTCTACCAGTCCGGCACAAAAAAGCAACTGTGGCGCTCAACGTGACGTGACGTGACGCCGTGACGTTTCGCGTCTGAATCATAGCGCGTCGCGTGAGCGGTGACCAATATTTGAATCAAACCTCTCACCATCATCGTACACCGCAATGAGCCAATGTGGGTCAACGCAGGAACCGAAATTCGATTTGGTACTCATTCAAACCACACAGTCAACGACAATAATTACTATAGCGGAACAGCGGGCGGTGGCTACATGACAACAGGTTCACCGTACGGCAGCGCAGGTGGTAGCCCCGGAGGTTTCGCTCGTGTATGTTGGTCCTTCTCGCCCTTATGGCCTATTTTCATCCGTATCGATGTTTAGAAAAGTGAAACTGCGCATTCACTACGCCCTATGACGATCTACCAACTCATTCAAGCCAATCAAGCACACACGGACGCTGACTGGGTCCTCGACGACCAAGAGATTGGACAAGTAAAAAATCATCATACTTGGATGCGCAACCTATTAACCCCACTGTCCAGGTCACTGTTGTCGCGTATATTGCTTCAGTACAAGCACAGGCAACGAATAGTCAATATATGCTCGATGATGGTTCAGGTCGAATCGAAGCTCGTCACTGGACTGACTCCTCTATGGAGGACGAGTTAGAGAAGAATGGCATTGTGTGAGTTGACTTCTGCTGTCGCCTTTACGACTAGTTGTTAACTCTTGCAGCGAGGGTGCATATGTGCGGGTTCTGGGGAGTCTGAAGACGTTCGGGAACAAAAAATACATCAACACCAATCTTATACGGCCGATAGATTCACCCGCCGAGATTTACTTTCACCTTCTAGAAGCTATGACCGTCACTATGATATGGGAGCGTGGTCCAGTAAGTCCGATACTTGTCGCATCAGCCCAATTTCAACTTTCCACAGCCACCGAGACCCGGACAAAATCTTCAAGAAGTAACACCGCGGCAGAACGGGGCTGGTCCAAGCGCTGCATATTCAGCTCAACCAACAGGCTCCTCTAGCGACCAGTTTTCACACTTGCCAAAATTGCATCGCTCTATAATTGCCTTTATTCAAGCTCAGCCGAGTAATGCGGAAGGTATTCATGTCAGTGCTATCGCCCGCGCGGTGGGGGGAAATGCCGTGACAATAAGGTATGCGGTCACGTTGCATTATCATCCACGCTTAACCCAGCCATTCAGTGATGCTCTCGACAAATTGACGGATGATGGGATCGTGTATTCTGCTGCCGATGAATCTCACTTTTTGCTGTGTTGAGTGGGGTACACATGCTGGGACCATTGATGCTGTACGGTATTCTGCTGTAATAGTGGCTATTTGCAGTGTGGTCTATGATTTGTACGTTGCTTCAAGAACACAATCGAAAACTGGCTTGACAGGGCTTGAGTCAGGCGACAAGAACTACTAGTAGTAGAACTAGATTGATTGGTCGGCTGAGCATCAGAACCATGATTATATAACATTGGTAAAAGTTGGCCAAAGCAATACCAACTCCTTTCCATCCATCCTCACTGATGATGTCTGATCAACAACTCAATGATGAGCCCATTGTCATGGTTCCTTGGGTTCCACCCAAGAATGATGCCTGGAAACACATTCTTCGTCCTGTGACAATCTTCCAAGTGCTTCAGGCAGAATCCTCACCTTTCTTTGAGGACAAGTCTTTGGTAATTGAGGGGAGAGGTTTTGCTGCTGTGGGTATATATGTTGCTGAGGAATGAGGGCTAACCTTTGGATTGTATTGCACAGGTTACATTTGTTGCTCATGTAACAAGTGTAGAGATAAACCCAGCGAGAGCAACCTATGTTCTTGAAGATGGAACAGGGAGAATACATGCTTACAAAGACTTCAGTAGTTTAACTCTCCAACTTGGATTGTCTGCAGAGGCAGAAGAAGAGGAAACAACTCAATGCAGGACCTTGTAAGTTCATCATCATTATTCTTGTATTTCAATGATCCTCATATTCCTGGAAGTGAGCACAGTTATGTTGAGGTTGTGGGTACTCCAAGAAAGGAGAACTTGAACAGACCTAGGCTTTCCATCACCTCCATACATCCAGTCCATGGCTACCATCAGGTCATGTATCACACTTTGAATGTGATACACAGTAACATGCTCATTCAGCAACACATTCAGGTAAGTTAATAATTTTTAGTGAAAGAAGGCTGCTTGTATATTTGGATCAGCCATATAACTCTGACAAGGACTTTGGGTCCAATGAGGACATGGAGATCTACATTCCTGTGGATGATGGCCAAGCCTATCAAGATGATATCAGTATTCAGCACCACATCACCAATGCCATTCCAGCTCCTCATCTGGTCCATCCAAATACATTTTCACCACAGAAACATCAACCATATGCTACCCTCAAACCACTTGAAAGGGCTATCATGAAGTATATGCGCCACCACAGAAATCATTGTGTTTTGATTGCAGAGCTGGCACAAGCAATTCAAGCATCCTATGAATGCACAGAGCTTCAATTCAAGTGAGTCCAACTACATATTATTGGAGATGCTGAAAGTCAGATATCATCTTCAGTCTTGCTGTACAAGCACTGTTGTCAGAGGCCTATATTACGTGCCCACTTGATGATGGGTATGTGGTCATTACACCACGACACTGAGGGATTCACATGTGTAATTGGCATTGTAATATTGATATCAGACATGTTATCAGATCTGTTGATCTTACTGCAGTGATTGAAGAGCAAGTGCTGAGTCTATCTTTAACACGAACAGTTGTCGACACAAAGCGATAATGTTTGATGTACATGATGAATTGATGCTAGATAGTACAAGGTTGTGAGTAAACGGGGGTTAACGGTGTTTGTACTTGGCTTCATTCTCGAGTCTGATGTTGGGGTCCAAGGTATTATGAAGTCCCATAAGGGTCTTGCTGACTGCCTCAGAGGCACCGATCATGGGTTTCAGAACTGCGATTGGAACTGCGCGTACAACCGCTCTGACTGCTCCCTGCACGTGAAGATGAATAGATTGGTGTCAGTCTGAATCTCGAATCCGCTTTCTGCGACTTACCTCGTTTCCAGATCTCTCGTATACTTCCATGGGTACCGCAAGTATAGTCTGAGCAGCGGAGTGCAAATTTCTCTGCAAACTGCGATAAGCCGACTGTACTCCTTCTCTGAGGCCAGCGGGTTGAGCGGCGTAACGACTAATCAGGTCTTCATCCGAGCCTTCTGCACACTCATTCTCGTATGGTATTTGAAGGGCCTCAGCAGTGACGGGGTCTTTGAACTGACCACCTAATACGTTCTCAGCTTGCTCCAGGATTACCTGCGTACCAGTGGCCAGGCGAGCACCAAGCTTGATAGCCTCCATGGCGGTGGACTGGACGAACGCCTTGGTACCCTTCTGTACCCCGCGAACTATGCGCCCATCCTTCTTGTATTGTGCAATAGGAAGTAGGACGAGGTCTGCCACCCCCGAACCGACATTGACTACAGACCGAATCGGAGCTACACCAGAGATGACATCGACGAGCTGCGTGGCCTTTACATCTGGCGTCCAGAGGTCATTTAGGGTGTCAAAGAAACGTGGCCATCCGGTGATCTAGCTGCACATTAGACGGTTATCGTCCTTACTCAGAGCGAACGCACACCGTGCAGAGTCAAGTGTCGCAATGTCATCTCCGCTCCATCAAAATGGAAAAAGTTCATCAGCTCTATCGTTCTGCCGTCTCGCAATGCTCTATAGTCAACGCGTCGAGGTTTGTAGTCTAGCTTGATGTCCACAGGGAAAACTTCGGCGTGTTCTGGGTCCAAAGCTCATGAGTGGGAATGGTACAGATGTAGGGAAACAGCTTACGGAAGTAAATCTCCTCTTTCTTTTCCCCGACCTCCGGAGCTGAAGGGTTATCTGGATCTTGAAAGGCGAAGAATTTCTTAAAGAAGTCGAGGGCATCCTGATCAACATACAGTCGTAAAGGCAAGATTTTCGCCTAGGAATGAGGTCAGCCGTTCAGCAACAAGTTCTCGATGAACACTCAAAGCTTACGCGGAGTCGTGCTTCCTGTGCGGGATGCGACGGAGAAGGACGCACATTCAACAACTCCACTCGTGCCATATTGGATTCAGTCTCCCTGACGTTCCCTCGCGGATCCGATCGCATGTCAGTGAGGAACTTCTTCCATGTTGACGTCTTGATATGATCAAGAATTTCAAGATCCCTGACCAAGATCAACGTGCGTGATACCAAGGTTTCGTCGGGGCGGTAATTGTCGATCTCTGCGTTCAGACCTTCCAATCGAATCTCAATCGAAGGTCCTTTGGATCGGGTGAGGCGCTTTCCATGGACGCGCGCCGACACAATCCGCGGTCGACCCGGGGAAGCGGGATGGAGGGACTGCCAAGAACTCTCGGTCCCAGTTTCAGCAGAATCATCAAGTTCGTCATCAATTGCGGCAATGAGTGTGTCTGGATCCATACTTTCCAGATCTCGTTCGAGTCCAATATGGAACGAATTGAAGAGTGTCGTGCTGGTCGCCTCGTCTATAGGCTCCTGCGTCTGCCCGGTTGCAACTAATTGACGTATACGTGCGAGCTTCTTGCGCATCTCTTTGACCTCCTTCTCAATGATTTTGCGTGTGCGAGGCCAATCGAACCCGTCATGTAAGAAGAGCACTATATCTGAATCATGGATCCGTATCCGTAGGGTAGTGTCGCTGCGGCTACATGGAAGTTAATTGAAACACATATACTATCATCAACCTCTTACCTGTCTGGGTCCCGGCTTGTATCAGGGGAAACTGTGTCGAAATAGTGTTCAATGAAAGAGAAAGGTTTTAAGATGCGGACTGTTTCGCCGCCAACATTCGATACGATACCGAGCTGACCCATCACAGGAGTGTTGCGACCGGTCTGTTCTTCCATGTCAAAATCTTCGAGGTCATCATCCCTGAGTTCTCGGAGGCCCGCAGCAGTTCCAAAAGACGCGTCCAAGTAGTCCTGGTTAGCAGGCAAGTCATCAAATATCATGTCCGCTGTACTTCCAACTTCGGGGATGAGCCTGAAGGCGTGTTCATCCAAAGAAGCTATATGCAGAATTTAGCCACACAGTAACGGTTTCAACGAGGCGCCAATACCAGTCATATCGTGTTCACGGCCACCAATGATGGGGTTCGGTGACCCTGGAGTTATGCGAGAAAGACTTGAGCTGGATTTCGGTTCAATGATTCAGGCCATTTTCTATTTGGGAACGACGTACCGAACGTCTGCGTCATCTCTCGGGGCACGCGTCATGTTGGTTATCAAGCCCGTGAGAGCGCTGATGGTGTCTGCGCAAAGGTGTATTCGGAGGTCAATCCGTTCGATGATAACCTATGGATATGTGATTAAGAACATTTTCGTGGCCTGAAACATGTACGAACGCTGATGTTTGGTGGTAGAATGGTATTGTCTGCTCGAAAGGTGAGCCGAGAGTGAGAAATCTCTGTAATCAATGCATAACCAGAGTTCTGAACCTACATTTTAGCAGACAAGCCATTGGCGAAGAGCCTGCAACTGACCTTCCAAAAGTCAGCACCACGGCCAAGAGAACTTTGAGTTGTCCCAGTTGATCCGATTGCATCCTGGATTGAATCCACCAAAAAGATGCGTGATGACGAAACGCTTAATTTGAATGCGGATTCGGATGAGTTCCCCACCAATTCTGTCGAAAATTCGGCCTCGCCAAGGTGCAGCACAGCGGCTCCGGGATACCCCAGGGCGCACAAATGGATGGACACATCGACGACGCCCACTGTGAGGCGAGTACACTCGGATGGTACGACAGACTCGAATACCTGGAGTGCTGTGTTTATTAGGGTAGAGAGATAAGTTCAAAATACGCACCCCTGGTGGTGCCTTAGCAAATACAGCTAGATCATTCCCGAAGCTACCATCAAGTGGCGGATGTACTGTGAAACCCCAAAAGGAAAGTTTAATCCGTGACTCTTTGGCAGTTGTTTCCGGGACTACCAGGGACGTTATCCTGGACTTCACCGAGGGTCTGGGTGCTGACGACTGTGGCACACACCTTAGTGAACGTGCAAAACCAAAACTCGGCACTCACGATGCTTCGCGCTGGGCTCTGGACTAGGACTACATAGTCTCCTTCACTGGATGTGTCCACAATGCGGAGGTCCATGATCCCGGCGGTGACCACATTCTCCTCCTAACTCACCCGCAGCGTCAGCACAATCAAAGTACCATAAGATGTTACACACCTTGCCTTCCGGTTTCAACTCGATCAGTGCGTCCACGTCTAAAGCAGATATGTCGAGTGGTCGAGTGTGACGAGATTCGCCATTTCGAGGGACCATAAACCTGAATAAAACTGATGAAAATGCTGTTAATATTTTTTCTCTTTTTCCTGCGAAGAAAGGACATGCCTTCCGTGACGCTGACCTTGACCACGGTTTCACCGGTATTGTTGCAATTAGATTTTTCCACGACGCTCTCATCGGTACTATGAGTTCCACTGCGCCGCGACTGGGTGAAGTATCGGCTTCCGATTAAGCTTGGATTGCGACTCGGGAGGGTTTCTGTTGCACTGTTTGGAGCTGCCAAACTCCGCTCAATGAGTTGAGCCACGTCATCTGCCCAATACTGGAGTCCGTCGACTACAGCCTTATCTATAACAAGGTTTACCAAAGGAATGTCGACAGTCATTGACAACTTGGTCGAAGGGGTACTTGTCGATTCCTTCGCAATGTTGGGTCTTCCCAACACGATAGAAAGGGGCAGTGTATCTGGTTCGGTTTCCGTGGCCAAAAGTGCACTCATGCCGGGTCCAACCTCCCTGGTTGGTAGGAAACCAAGTGTCAAAATGGCGTGGGCCACGTTATCGCCAGCGGAGGAGTAAGCGGCGAGTATCTCTTGCAGGCGTACGCTCAGGATTACATTCGAAATGTCGTCGCCCGAGTATGGCGGTGACGATGTCGTCCCCTCTGAAAACCTGAGGGAGGATTTAGTGGAGGGAGGGTCGTTGGATATTGTCAAGCCACGGAGGTCAAACAGCATACAGCCAGATCGCGGCAGGTGGAGAGGGGGAGGGGGACAGCGTACTTCAACTCGAATCATTGGGCATGTTAGGCGAAGACCGAGGCCAGGTTCACTTGGTGTTTTCTTAAATAACGTGAATGAAGAGAGCAAAAAATAAACCACAGTACCAACCTTCCGTTTGGGTAAAGTTGGCTGTTGTCGGGAAGACTTCGGCTTCGAAGTCCCTGTGCGCTGATGATTCACGCCCAGGTGGAGGTCTTCCAAAACGAGTGCCTCTAGTCGTTTTCTCTCTTCTTCTCTCTCTTTTGCACGGCGAGATATTTGTTGAACTTGAATATCCTCTTCCTCTTCCACATCCACATGGTCCTCGTTCAATTCTCCGAGATTTTGCTGACGGAAGATTTGACTCCCTACGTCTGTTGTCTTCCTTGAATTGAAGATTGCGGTCGACGCGATGTCCTCAACGAATTGCATAAGTAAGTTCTCCTTGAAAATCATGCCAAGATCGAAGAACAAGTGGAGCGGCGCCATCGCGACATCCACATTCCGGGAGGCCTCCTTGGACGGGAAGGGCTGCGCCAGCCAACCAGAAGCTTCAATGGCAGGAGGCACTGGCAACTTATCCTCCGCTTCAGATAAGGGACTGGGGATGAAGGGGTTCGGAGAACTGGGTAGATCACTGGGTCTTTGAGACGGTGTGTGAGACTTGTCTGCCTTCCCAAATACCGCTCGATTTCTCAAGCGCCATGTCGACAGCTTCGCTGAACCACTCTTGAGCTTAGCTTGTGTCCAGTCAACTACTTCGAACTGAGGAAGTTTGATGTCCCTTGGTCTCTCCGAGGCGAGCGAAGGACGATAGTGGCGAGCAACATGTAACGTCGGCAAGTAGTGATCGATTATCAGTATTGGCGCCGCAACCTGTAAATCATCCACAGAAGAAAGAGCGTGGAAGGCGAACAGCGACATGTCCGAAACGACCATTTTCACAGATGACGACCGGTCCGCCGGCACGGATGACGAAGCTCGTGGTGCACCAGACACCGATAGGTCGGATGAGGGTGTAGAAAGCCGGAAGGAGATGGAAAGAGCGTCAAGGAACAGTCGCACGTAAGTGCAGGGTAGTCTTGGTGGTACAAGGGGTCGTTCATAGAAAGTGTCGAGAGAAAATACTTCTCCCGTCGCTGGCTGCGGGAGTGCGATTATCACGATTCCGCGAATAACGACATTCGCTTCCAAGCAAAGCGCAGCACGAGGAAGTTGTGATGACGGCTCTTTGCGCGAAACAAGTGAAGGCGTAGGAAGTTTAGATACACACGCATCCACTATGTCCAGTAGCACGCGTAAATGAGCAGAACGAAAAGCGCAAGCAAGCGTTCCGACCATGACAGACAAGTGGAGGGTCTCTTGCTCATGCACATCCCGAACAAAATCTTCTGGGTTGGCCGGGTAATCGCCGTCAGCTTGGGGGTGTTGCTCAGAAGACTGCGTACGACGAGAAGGGGTTTCCAGCGAAAACACTATGGGCTGTGAACCGAAGGAAAGTAGAACATCCTCGACAAAGTCCCGACATGGCACAGATATCCGAGGGCGTGGACGGGCTCGCTCAAGGTTATCGATGTTATCAGTGATTTGTGGAACCGAAAGCGGCGACGAAGCAATATCCACTTTAGCGGAGTGTGTATACGATGTGGAAACGGCACTCTGATACATGCTGCTCGCAGCGGACGATAGACGCGGAGAGCTAGGAGGAAGCATGGCGATCGACTGTGACATTATAAGCTGAGTATCTTCATCCAGAGAAGATGATGACGAGTTGCGTGACAATCGATCGGCCAATGGCTTGTAGCGTAGTGGCGAAGATGTTCGGGAAGAGCTAAAAGAAACTGGGGATAACGTGCTTGTAGCAGTTGGAGAGGAAGCGACGACACGTAAATCTCGCGAAGTCACCTTCAACCCAAAGATCGATACTGCGCGGGTTTGTCCACAACGGTTATTTCCTTCCGATGCCGACTGAAGTTCACTATTTACTTCCGAACGGGGACTCGGATCCGTATGGTATGTTATCTCTGAAACTGAGAGCGTAAAGCTGGCCCGTCCAGGATAGACGATAGTGACCTTGGTCTCCACTGCTGAAAACTCGAATTTGGCAAGGAGTCGTTCAATGAGAGTGGCAAAGACTGATACCCCTGCAGGATCGTTGTCTCCATGAGGTTCTTTGTGTGCTTCTTCAGCATGCAAATTATATCCGAATGGGTTGAAACCTCCAGGTAAGTTCTCACTCTCATCTACAGGAAGTGACGAGCCACCGGAGGGCCTGAGAGTTTGTCGTAAAGTGGCTTCCTCTCGGGGTGTGAGCTCGTTATGGATGAAAGTCTCGGCAACAGAAACCACTGAATCGGCAAGGTTGGAACCGTCATGAAAGGATGGTGAAGGAGGTGATATGAGTTGTTCTGGCGATATTTGAAACGTGAGGTTGAGGGACTGGACATGAAACCCGACAGTAGAAGAGAGAGGATTCGGAAACGGAATACGAGCGGTGACGCCAGATATGAAACCGTCATACAAGGAAACCGGAAGTCCTACGAGTAATTGATTGATCGCCTTAAGAGACACTGTCAGGTGTACACCGACAAAACAGTAGCAGCGGACTCGCCTGTCCATCCAGTTCCAGGTCCTTCACTTGGACAGTCCCAGAACCGAGCTGAGAATCGATTTGATGGAGATCAAGTTGACCTGGCTTGAGAAAGTGGCCTAGAGTTCTCCTCAAGAGAAAAGAAAAGAAGCGTCGTTGAATAGTGGACGGGACTGCGAAATCAAACATGGGAAGTCCTGAAAACCAGGAGGAGTACCACGAAGACATGGTGACTGTGGGGTTCAAACAAAGCAGGAGAGCATGTCCCGGGTAGAAATTTGTAATGGTAGAAGAAGCTTAGCGTGCGTACTGGCTGGCGCTGCGGAGGATGCCCCGCTCAGGGACTTGGGTCTGGAAGGCAGGTTGGCAAGACGTATACTAA